>JABBOT010000002.1:23159271-23403839 GCA_016165875.1 Acanthopleura granulata | reverse complement strand
AGGCGTTAAAGGCCGATCAAATAAATAAATAAATTAAACTCGTGATTATTTACATAATGTAATGGTTATTTGTTGAATTATTAATGTGATGAATAATTACTGAATATTAGGTTTTTAGAATAATTGACTTTGTTTTCTGGAACGCACTGTATGTTAATGTATCTTGCTTTAGCTTAGAGATACATATACATTTTTGCTTCAGAGAGACTTGCTGATCGTTTCAGTGTTCGTTCGCGGTTTCTTACTTCTTTCTTACAGACATTTGTGTACACTGAAATCGTTCTTTAACTCTAGTTGAGGAAGTTACCTGTTACAGATGTCAAGTAGACTTTAGTCTCTAGACGTGTTCTGTCTCAGAGACTTGGACATACACGGATACTCCCATATCGTTCAAAAGTTTCGCACCTTCTTGTAAATTTGTAAATTGGAAAAATCCAGCGATAACTTACTCTCATAAATTCAACAATCGGTAACATTGGTGAGACTTTTCTTTGTCTGTTCCCTTTTTCTTCTTGATTAATAGTGTATACGTTTGATTGACTTTCAATTCTTTTCATAACTGGCATCATCCTCTCAATTTTGCTGTGTTGATGTAAAATGTTCTCTACAAATCTGACGTGCGTTCATCGTTTCAGTGACACACAAGTTTCACAGTGTACGTGTAATATGATTTTTTTTCTCAAGGGCAATGCTTTGTTATTTACTTTATGTAATCTAGGGATTTTAACGATGACACGTTCCATTAAATTTACACACTTTGAAAAAGCTGAAAATAAAACATGTTGACACAAAGCTGTGCTTTACCAAATACTTTGCGACCTTAGGGATATAGACCTTCATGAAGGTCTCGGTCATAGGCTTTATTGTGGAATCGCTGATGAGGCTTTATACTTATGGGAAATCACCGAAGCTATGGAATCACCAGACTA
The DNA here is from genome assembly GCA_016165875.1 of Acanthopleura granulata. NCBI lineage: Eukaryota > Metazoa > Mollusca > Polyplacophora > Chitonida > Chitonidae > Acanthopleura > Acanthopleura granulata. The sequence continues at coordinate 23,402,910 of JABBOT010000002.1, read as the reverse complement.
TACGAGGAAAAAAAATCCCCTCACTCACTGACATTTCAGAAGACCATTAAGGATGAAAATAGAATACACCCTGAAGAATTGTTTTTAAAACGTCGATCAGGGTTTACGTCAGTAAAGGAAATTAGACTCTTACAACTCTTTAAACTTGATTCGAACATGCGTTCGACCTGATTTTTAAAGTACCACTGCAGTTCCGACAAAGACCAATATCCGCTCGGCAAACCACGCCCATAAATACACGGCAGCATGTGTTCATATTGTCCATTAAAACATAGTGTGTTCATACATGATGCCTCTTAAAGTCGCCACTCAGGGATGTACCACGGGATCGAACAGCGCCGCTTCGTGATTGGATCGAACTCCAGTTACTTAATTTTGATTGGGGCACGTGAGAATGACTACCATAGAATACATCGTCTGAGTCTGAAGAGATCGGTCATGTCAGACCTGAGGTAGGCCCCACTATGCACAGGTGCTAAGGTTAACCGCCATGTCATAAGATTTGTCGGAAAATACCCCGTGAATGACTGATCAGCTGTCAAGGACTTAGACCACACTGTTCTTTTTCAATATGGGTCAAGGCTACAAAGACACATATTTTAAGCGCGCCTAGGAGGGTCAAAACTTTTTTATCGCTTAAATATGCAGTATTTTGTAGTTCTTCCAGATTAAATTCTGATTGTCATAATATACATTATTATTATACGTTATTAAACTCAGGACATTCCAATGATACGACACGATTTTATAATGTAGACATAAATATGTAGATGAGTAAATTTTATTTTCAGTTCACATTCATATAATGTGGTATTATTCCATGAATGGAAGGGTTTTCTTAAAGTGAAAGACCACCCAAAAATGAACGTATGGAACCATATTGAAAATGTGGTCATCAATGATTGCACACAGTGTTTTATACACCTTTATGTTCGGCTCTGAATAAAATGCCTGTCACGAGTTATCTTGTAATGTTTGTGTGTGTAATATGACGTTAAATTTCAGCTTTAGCACCAGAGAAAATTCGGCGTTACGTCACTGATGAGCCACATTATCAATACGACCCACCATACAATCAGAATATTTGACTGCATGTAATTTGGTGAAAAAATGTAAAAACATTATTTTCAGATACAGCTCTTAATTATCTTTTCACTCCCCATAGCTTCATTTTAGAGTGGTCTTTCACTTTAAATATGAGGAATTCCTTGATCCCACCGTTTGTATATTGTCTTTTTGACATTACATGGTTGGTAAGGCTCGTGTGGCCGTTGGCGCTGTCTGACGTTCGCTGATGACCACTTGCCTTACACCAGTATGACGTACGCCACCAGACTGTACTATAATATGTGAGAAAGTTCGTCTGTAACTTCCCAAACATCGATGGCTTATGCCCGGTATTCCGGTTTCCTTCTCTCATAAATTTAACCACGAATATGAATATAAAAGACTATAGTGTAGAAAGTAAAACCATAGTAGCGATGACAGTGAGATAGTTGCCAAATGGTCCCACGCACGCGGTGAACTACGGCCATACGCAAAGTTTGTTTTCTATTGCATACATCTTTGGAATTTTCGTTTCTTTCTCCTTTTCTTTCTTTTTTTTTGCACTTATTGTTCTTATAGTCGTTTGACTATGACATTCTCTGTTCACCTTTTGACTTTTAGGAGAAAATGATATACATATGTGGAATCTGTGATTTTCACTGAGAACATGTTGCGCTCCTAAGCTGTGAAGAAAAGCAACCTTTGTTGTGTCTGTGGCGTATGATCAAATTTGAGTACGTAGTGGTAATAGTAATTAGCCCAAATTATATTATGTTAGCCAAAGCATGTCGACATTCACGTTGTAATCGAGCTCTGGCGCCTGGTGACTGTTGAGGTCGTTTATATCCCTAAAACAATCTAATTAACTTGCCTTTCATATAATTTGATATAATTATCCAGCGAGCTGCACCTCTAACCCACTTGCGAGAGTGGTAAATAGACAAAATTTACATCGCCCTGGATAATACGCTGATCAAAGGACTATGTTATCCATACATGACAACATACTTCATAAAACACATGTATATATGTTTCAATTATTGCCCACTTTAAGGCATGATAAACATGTTCGCTACGATACATATACTTATGCTAAGGAGCGCGCAATGGCAACTTTATTGTAGTTTATCAATGGAAGTTTCTAAAATGCAACCGTGCCTAACAGTGGCATTCTTTATTATGTCAAACACTCATATAAAGATGGCAGACATGATTACAGACAGCACAATGGAGTTGTACACCAGAACTTCACAATATTCGATGTGGTCAAATTATGCCAAATTCACTAACAAATTCGTGATGAATTAGTCCTATGCAGACTGGTTCATTCATTTCATCCAATAACTTAAATCGTATTTATATTCACAGAGTGCCGACGTAAAGGCATTTTTACGCATTTATTCATTGACAGCCATTCATTTACTTATTCATATTCACATGACGTAGCGGGTCACTCCATTGTAAACATTGTCAGCTGATTTTATTAACGGCAACAGGTGTCTTATGAGTTGATCCTCACATTTTCCTCACAATGAACAATGAGAAGGAACAGTGGGACAGACAAATGTTCCTTGCAACCGTGATGTTTCATCGGAATGGGAGATACGGAATTGGCGAAAAACAAAGTCTGGTGTCTGGCAAACACTATTCAATTAACTGCTAGCAATTTGTCTAAAACCAGCATTAGTAAGTCTACCTGGATCTTCTTCCAATGGTCTGTCGGACACAACTCGTTTTCGGGAAGTAATGGAGACTTGCGATTCACATATAATATTCTTAAATTGCCCATCTAAAGATACGTGATTCGTCATGTAAATATTTAAGGGCTACAGTCATTGTGGAAATTTTAGAGTGTTTTAAGCGATACCAAGAAGCGCATTCCGCAGACATGAGAACAAGCGAGAGATAACTGGCCAGCGGAATAGCTTGTGAGACCAAAGAGATTTAGCGTTCCTTTATCCAACCTTTAAAAAACTCGTCTTTATCCGAGCTGTGTTTAATCAATCACTCTTGTTTTTAAAGCAAACGGCCCATAGACAGGACGTACTTTACCTTGGTCAGGGGGCGTGATGTAGCCTCTTCAATAATCATATATAGCTCCGGTGCTCATTTAAATTTTCCTAAAGCTCTTCTCTCCCACACATTGAGTCGAACAGGAAAGGGAGGACAATCGTAATTAGAGAACGATAATGTCACTGATGTAAATCCACTATGATAGATCATTGTTGCGCGTTAGGCCACTTACACAAACTATGAGCCAAGTACGCCTGGGAAACAGATTATCCGTCCCACAATTTCCGGCTGGTGTTATAGCATTTCCATCCTACACCAAATACCCCTGTACAAGTTAATACTACTGTTAATACTAACACAACTGTTTGTTGCTTCAGCATTTAATTGTCAAATTGTCGGTTAGCGCGCTAACGCAGCGCAATGACCCGAAGCCTCCCACCAATGCGGTCGCTGTGAGTTCAAAACCAGTTCATGCTGTCTTCCTCTCCGGTCGTACGTGGGAAGGTCTGCCAGCGGCCTGCAGATGGTCGTGGGTTTCCCCCGGGCTGTGCCCGGTTTCCTCCCACCATAATGCTGGCCGCCGTCGTATAAGTGAAATATTCTTGAGTACGGCGTAAAACACCAATCAAATAAGTAAATATATAAATTGTCAAATTTATTTTAAAACAAGAGAAATATTTAGCAATAATTTCTGAAACCGAAACTTGTTTCAGTGTTGTGACATAGATCCTTTATGAAACACATACGCAGCTAAATTCGTAAATTATTTACAAATAATTCTCATTTGGTAAATCTAATATGTTTTCTCAAGCCATGTTAATACCGGTCTGTTTTATATATTTTTGCAGCATTCTTATAGCATTATCCAGAATGTGCAATTATATATATATGTATTATTGCCAAGGGCACAATCTAAACATAATGGCTCGCAACCACGGTTACATATCTCATAACGACCCGAAGAAGTGCCATGTCGACTTCGCCAATCCATCCATGCATGCTTGTCCTTCCTTCCGGCCAGCTAGCTTTGTGCGATCCTTAATGAAAAAAAAAATCTCCGTTTGGAATCATGTAATGTCATCGGAAATCTAGGTTCGTCCGTAAGATCAGATGTTGACATTTACACCGACGTAGCCGTAGCTAAGGGCAAATGTTTCTCGTTAGAAAATTGACTCAAACAGTTAAGCTTATCCCACTTTACCCGCAGCTCTCGTATCTCTGCCTGTCCCAGTTTTTGTTACAAACTGACTTCAGTGAAACTCTACCTGCTCAAATGAGCTTAACATCTGACTGATAGACGCCCGTCCTATCTGTTTTCAGATTAGATAAAGTCGCTAGTGAAGGTTCCCGGAGGTGGGCTTTCAACTGGCGATAAGACCGTCCTTTGGGATATCGCTGTGGAACTCATGTAGAGGACAAGGATAAGGGCTTCTAACTAGCCACTGAAAGTTTCCAGTCTGGCCAATCAACGGTTTTGGAAATTAATGTTATCACTGTGTGGAGCGAGTCACGAAGGAGTGGGGGATCAGAGACGCGAAGCAGACAAAACAACGGTGCGTAATTCTCAAGACAGAGTCATTTAGTCACAGGCGGGCATTGGTACCGGAAGAGCAAACAAGAGTGTATTAAGCGAATCAACTAAGAGCACCCGCAGAGGAATCGATACCCGCTCGTACCCATCCGAAGTACAGCCTAAACAATCCCTAGCTTTAAATCGAAGTCCTTTAAGTGTCTGATTAGGTTTAAAAGATTCCTCCGTTATTTAGGCACTTCGATCTCGTAAAATTCTGTAAGGAGTATAACGCTCTAGTTAACAAATATGGACAAAGAGATGTGTTTCATAATTCTCGCAGTTCTATCTAGATCTGCTTTGGGGAGTATAACCATTCCTGTTTATAACATTTTTATAAACAGTTTCAAACAAAGCGCGACTGAAATTATCTAGATTTTCATTATAATTAATTATAATTGTTATTGTCGGACTTCGAGCATTGGAATGGTTTGGAATTTTTCCTAACATATCCCTTTGAGCACTGGTGTCTTACGTTATCTTGGAAACGTGGCTTGAGATTATGGACATGTGTCGCTTCTTTACGGTTTAGGAGTGATATACGATTGTTGAATTTCAGGCATGGATTCTTTCAGGAAGACCCATTTCTTATGATTCCTGTGAGGTTTTCTTGTAAGAGACATACAACAATCCTTGTTCGCTATTTCTCTTCAATGCATGATGTCATGAACATTCGGAATAGAGCACTGACGTGGTTAAATATTTCATACGGTGTTACTGCATCGCTGATGGATCCATTTTCAAATGATCATAAAACTTCCATCAACATCACTGCACTTTTTCTTATCTATTTCTGAATGCACCATGGTGCTAGGAGACATATAAGTTACTGCCATTTCAGCGTTTACAGGACTCACTAGAATAATACCCAACCCAAGGAAATCGACAACAGGCCGAGTTTCACCGGTTGCGTGTGACCACTTCCCAACAATCTCATTACCTTTGCTGCTGTAGTTTTCCTCCTTGCGCTGTAGTCTTCATTTTGCTAGATGTGTTATTAATATTAAGATTGTTCTCCCATTGTGCGTGAATTATATTGAATACCGATATTTAAAATTAACACATTCTAAGCATTGACCAACATGTGTACAAAAGCCGTATCAAGTTCCATGATGATAATTGTGTTCAATATTGCTGATCGTCTGCCAAATCTCTCACTGTCTCTGCTGCTCAGGTTCTATTCGCCATGATGTAGTCTTTTAGATTGTAGAATTGTGTATGAATTAAAATAACGCCATTAATTCTCACACTTAAAGCCAATTGTCAGACATTTTTGTACGCTTGCACTGTCAACTGTGAAATCCTTGCAACGATGTGATCTATGTGTTTTCTACTTCATCCAGCGTTATGACTTGGAGAGTAATCCCTGTCAATTTGTGTTAAATCGATCTGAATTAGTGGCCAAGAAGCTACATAGTTACTTCCCAAGGATGGTAACATATTTACTGAGATGATCTGCTCCCCACTGGGCTCTACTATTTTTCTCCCTGTACACCTATTAACTTTAGCATAAATCTTCTGAGAAACAAATAAATTGCATCATTGATAAAGTTAAAAACATCGCTTGCTTTTAATATCTTTTATACTTTTATAACCAATTCATTTAGTACACTTACATAAATCATTTCATTTGGAGGGATAATATTCCCTCAAAATAATTTATAATATTAATTATAAATGGCCTTAAATGCAAGCTGTTAATCAATTGTTAATCAGATAAATAATGGAGATAAATTGTTTAGTAATTAGTGAAATAATTACAACAACACCAGTTGGCTCACTTTAAAGGTGAATGGAAATGATTTTAATACATTTCTGCTAATTACCAGCACATACAGAAACGATACATAAATACATATGGCAATAAAACAATACCTTGGGTACAAATATATATACATAAATATGTTGTTCCACTTCGAATACCAGCACTGGACTGACAGATGGTTACAAAATGCCTTTTAACGCCATAAAAGGGAAATCCCTTAGAAATCGACACGGTTAACGAAATTATCGAAAAGTTTGTCTGGAAGTTTTCTAACACAGATGGACGATCACGCAATCAAACCAGCAATCATTACTATATACACACAGTGAAATTTTGTGAGAAAGACATAATAATGCAATTACAAGAGACAAGTAACATATCATAAAAGGGTATCGATTAGTCTAACTGAGTGTCTATAATTGCTTTTCCACCAAAATTGAGAGTCTGGGTAACCGTAAACAGGAAAATTTCAACTAGTTTAAATTCTATCTATATTCTGAAACATAATTTGGATAGTTGATGGGGTGGTGAGAAGTAGTTTGAAGATGTGGGAACAGTCGATTGCATTTCCGTCAGACGAACATAGATTAAGCTACTTTAACCTCAAATAAAGCAACAGATGTGAACAGAGGAAGGCATAGAAGTTTCATATTGAGTCGGTTGTGTGCAGTAAGAGAGGCTAAAATGTAATAACATGTAATTACTAAGAAGACCTGACGCCATAGCATGGGAGACTTTTGTAAATTTCTGATCAGAGATAGCTGTCCGTTTTTATCTCATCCACAACTTTTTATCATATCAGATATATTTGATTAGTAAAACGTGATCCATATTCTGTTGCATATTCAGCATATTCTGAGCTGCAATTAAACTCTACTGCAGGACAGTTGGGCTGTTTCGTTGTTTTTTTTTCTTACCTGATACTGGTGTTATGGACGTTTTTCATCGCGTTTTTTTTTCTTACCTGATACTGGTGTTATGGACGTTTTTCATCGCGTTTTTTTTCTTACCTGATACTGGTGTTATGGACGTTTTTCATCGCGTTTTTTTTTCTTACCTGATACTGGTGTTATGGACGTTTTTCATCGCGTTTTTTTTCTTACCTGATACTGGTGTTATGGACGTTTTTCATCGCGTTTTTTTTTTCTTACCTGATACTGGTGTTATGGACGTTTTTCATCGCGTTTTTTTTTCTTACCTGATACTGGTGTTATGGAGGTTTTTCATCGCGTTTTTTTCCTTCAGTCCTACTAAGCCTTCTTCTTTGTTAGCATTTATCCGCCAGAGAAAATGTCCTACTGAAGAGCATTTCATCTCACATGACAGCTACTCCTTGTAAATATGTTCTTTAGGTTAAATCAGTGCTGGATTCATTGTCACCTTTCGTGATAAATGACTTTTGCATTTCTGATGTAATCGCCATGTGTGCCTTTGGAGAACAATCATGGGCTCCATGGACAGGTACATTAGCCGACCGATCATGACAACGGCTAACGATGACGGGGTTTGGATGGCTTACTCTCTGACTACATGATTAAAAGACAATTGATCCTGGCCATCGCATGGCTTCTTGTGAGAACGCGGTACTTTGTACGAACATGGTCGCTGCATTTTTTTTGCACCTCATTCAGCCTAAGCCATGTGCTAAGGAATGTGTAAATTGTTAATATTTAAACATTTACATGAACACTTACAAAAAACCCGGATCTGTGGTAAAAAGGACAAGAAGCCTTACAGGTGACTACCACAGGCCACCTACCACGCTGTTATCGCTGCTCTGTTTTCACCCGTCATGCTTTTTGGGCCCAAATTATGGAACCTTTCTTTGAATGCAAGATTAGCCTGGTATATGAATTATGAATTGAACTAGAGGAATGTGGTGACATGGTGGCTAGGGCTGTGCGATACGGCATCCTCTGTCTGTTGGGAAGAGCAGTATCACTATAGTTCGTTGCATATGAAAGGCTTTATATGTTCTCCTCTTTTGAGGTTCCGATTTATTCCCTGCAACTTACCTTGTACAAATTATGGACTTTTTTAGGAAAATGTATATTTTACCAATGTGCAGCTAGTTATATCAGCGTCTCAATGTGAAGCTGAACACAAACGGCGTTCTTTGGCAATATGGACAATGAACTCGTCCACTACTCGGCTTTTGCAAAATGGGGATGAACTATCTCCCATTGCTCGTCTCTTGTATCATGGAGAAAGATCTATTTCCCAGTACTCGTCTCTTGTGTCATGGCGAATGAATTATCTCCTACTACTCTTCTCTTGTAACATGGAGAATGAACTGGATATTTCTCGTCGCTTTCTTTTCCTACTATTCTTCTCTTGTAACATGGAAAATGAACTGGATATTTCTCGACGCTTTGTTGTTGAGCAACTGCCAAGAAAATTTGTCAACCGTTTGTGTTATAACTGCTAACTGTTTAGTATGCATAGAACGTAGATTTTCCCCTTTCATTCCAGAGATTATATTTCCCAAGATTAACAAGGATCAGATGAACTGCAAGGGCAATAAATCACAGCACCACGATTTTAATAGACTTGTACCTAGGTAGGAAAAACACTAATCTGCTCTTAAAATTAGGGTTTAAGGTTACCCTTACAGGGTGTTAGTATGCAATCAGCTGGTTATTATGATCTGACGGAAGCTCAGTAAATTTTAAAGGGAACACCAAAATGTTCAGTTTCGGTTAATGAGCAATCCAAAAACTGAGATCATTTTGCGAAAGTCCCACAATAAACTGTTGGAATATACCGTCAGAACTAGATGACCTGAGAAAACCTTTCCGTAACTAGATTTTCTTATCTTATTGACAGAGTATTCAGTCATCTAATTTCCTGCCGTCTTATCACTACCAATATTTCATACAATCAGTAGAATGTGAACAATAATTTTAATGATAATTGGGATACTGTTTCTCATGGTACACAACTTTGTTGGATTATTTAAGTAAGCACACAATCGAGGAAATTCCCAATCCTGAGGCCTGACCATCGACAGAGGATGAGATATCCCAACTATACGCATGCACCGGCCTGTACTTAAACACCAACGATGTAGCGCGTTCATAAATCAGCACCCTGTACATTCAGCTAAAATTATAATTTAACTACCGATTGGGGCAGGAAATGCAAAATAGGCCTGTAGCGATGCATTACGTGTCGAGCAAATAAACATGCCATCCGCGCAGGCGTGTGGAATTCTCAAGTTAAAGCTCACAGGTTTACCATAAATGGATAGCTGTCAGAACCCCTTAGACACACCCCTAACAAGATTCAAGATTAGCTATATTCTCTCTACTATAATGGTTTCATTTTCGGATTTACACATTTCCACTCCTTGAGCTGCATTTGTTCACGGCGATTGTTATCTTCCAACTTTTCATTAACCCCAGTAATTATATACTGCTCAGAGGGTGCCAGCGTTGGATGATTTCTGCAGCGCTTTCGCGATTCATGATTCAATACTCCACCTTGGAATATAGAACATTATGAACAGTTTTCTTCGTGGTTATGGGGAAATGCTGAATTAACTTGTCAGAAAGGTCAAATTAAGTTCTGTACAGTTTTCAAACCTGTTACCTCTGACTGAGCTTGTTTGGTTTCACAATTATAATTGCCATCGGACCTGAAAGCACTCGTGCCTACGAGACGTCACAGTTCTGAGTGCTCAGGTAACTTTACACATACATGTAATAATCTAGTGGCGTCACATTTCGATGGAGCATGACGTGTGTATAGGAAGAGCAACAACACAGCTTGGAAACCTAGTTATCTGAACATAAAAGTTTTATAAATAGCGCCTACTCGGATTTGCCTTGGCTTCTTGGACGTGAAGACCCACTAAATCCACATCATAAATTTCGCCGACCGTTTATAGGTAAGATGGTATCAGACAAGATTTGCCGACTGAACCTGTGGTGCGTAGTTTATCTTTATTCTCTTCCTGTGGCGTTGAAACCTGTTACTCAAGCGAGTAACCGAGCAAGACAGAGAGCAGGCAAATGTCACGTGAAGATGATGGACCAACTGTGCAGGAACACTAGATAATGTGTGACTGTTCCGATTCATCCAATACATCAAGTTTCCTTGCGTGATCTAATGTCGCACATGTACGTTAATCTCTTGGCGACGTAAGACGCTGGAATGAAGTGTGACTGATTCCTCAAGGCGAGTTATGAAAAAAATTAAAACTTCAGTATGCTGAATTGTTCACAGTCCGGGAAGATTTATTTGAAATACTTTTGTCCTACCAACAGCAACATCAAAAATCTAAAAATAAAATCTGAAATTAAATGTCAAAACTATATATATATATATATGTTATATACTATTGTATATATATTTCTTAGTTTTCAAGTTTGATGATTTATGTTCAACGTTACTTTAAAAATTGGTCCTCCCGTTATTGTCCCAGAACGTCCTTATTGGTTAACGGCTGGTATTAGAATGTCTGTTTCGCCGCCTAGATTCCGGAACAGTCTCACAAAGTGCAGATCATGATCTGTCCAAAACAGAATTCCCCAGCAAATGTTCCTGAAAGCATGTTGTCTAAACATCAGGATTGTGGTAGCTAGCAATCTGAGAGAGGACCCAGAAACCATGCCTCTTGAAGGCCTTGTTTGTGAACTTTTGTTGCTTACCGACCTTGTTAATGAAACAATGATACATAGGGAAGGAAATCCTTGCTGCTAAAAGCGTGTTACTTGCACAGATTGTTTTTGAAAAGCCTGGTACTGGAATAGCTTGTTCCGGTAAACAAGCCACAAAACTTTCATATGTGCAAAGGTTATTCGTTATATATTTCACAAACTTCTGGCGAATGATCGCCATTTCGGTGAAAGCCTGCAGTGTGCGAACATTGTGTCGGTGAAAATGTGGACAGACTAAGGCCTCGGTTATCACGTGAAAATCATGGCAAGTGACAACTGTTTATCTGAAATCCCATCGAGTGAAACCATCCTCTATGAGACCATGCTGCATGATGACCTTGCTGGTGCATTGTTATTCCGCATAAAGACCGTTCCCATGAAAACACAGTATGCAAAGGCTTCCGTGATATTGTAGTACACGAAGGCTTTGTTTGTTAAATCATTCCTCATAACGAGGGTTTCCCTGGAAACAGGGTTTGCGAAGACATCCTTAATAGTGAAAACCTTGTTTGTGAAATGATTCCACATAAAGACAGTTCCCGCGAAAATATGGAGTGAGAAGGCATCCTCAATGAAATTGTGATATACTGAAACCTTGCCAGTGAAACCCCTGGTGTTGGATTACTATGTCAGTTTAATTGTGCTATGTTTAGACTCTGTTTTTCGATATTACAGCAGCACTATAAAGTTCGTCACGTGTCGGACAATGAAAGGAGATGAAGCGCAAGAACACCTGCTCATATGATAGCACAGAGACATCTATTTGGGGTTACTAGAATAACAAGAAGCTGCACTGATTAGCCAACTATATTTGGGAATTCCTTTAACACCAGTACAAGGATTTCATGCCACTGGATAGACGAGCACGTTTGAGTCATATTGGCTTTCAAGACTTTTGCATATCATTATAATTATCTTCGCCTTTATGGAAATCATAGGCCGTGAAATAAGCAGGTATTGCATGCAGGTAATTCTAAGCCGTGCATGTAGCACTCGGATTTTATTCGTGCACGATTTTCTTTGGTAATTTTTTCTTTTAGACTATTTCATTACTACTAAAGATGATTGTTTCTTTAGAAAAACAAAAGTCATAAGACCATTACTTGCTGCAGAACACCCTCGCCCCCTAGGCCATCGTCCGCATGACGTCTGTGCGTACAGACCAACGCACTCCAAATTCACAGAACTGATATATCAGAGAGTAGAGATGAGCAATGCCATCAATGACGCATAAGTCTGGCATATGAACAGCGACTTCCTTACCTCCTACTTATGTCCTCTCTCACATTCACAGACTTTGGTCATTAAATATTAGAAATGATTTCGAAATGCCAGATATTTAAAACCTCTTCCGATACCAAAAAGAATCTGACGACTGCTGAGTTTTTATCCCGTCGGTCTGTACACTCTTGTCACGTCTACCAGTAGTATAACAGTGTGGCCATATTAATCATTAATAATGTGCTGAAATATTCACCCCACCGAGCAGCCTCCAGGAGTGGGCTAAGTCCACCGATATTTTTTGTATTTCTCTTCTGTTATTTCCTCTCAACGGAAGTATTTGTGGCATTATTGACAAAATATCATTTTTGCCGATGTTAGCCCATCAGCTAGTACAACGAAGGGGTGTGCATTTGCCGGATCTAGGGCCGTCGCACTAGTCGGGCCGCAGGGTGGGTAGATAAAAGTCGCTCTCCTGATGTCCTTTCAGGCACACCCACACAGAAAAACTCTTACAACGCACAGAGCTCAATTAAAAATTTTAATCTGACGCAGACGTTTTCAGGAAATGCATTTCCGAAAGACTGCGTTAAGTGGTTATCAAATGATAATTATGGATTTGGTGTTCATGTGCCACGTGTGTGTATTCTTATCAGCTATTCCCTATGAGCGTTACACAACACGTTTACATTGATCTCGGTGGGATTAAATAAGATTTAATCACATTACCATTTTGACTAACCCGGATAGTAACATCTATCTGTCAGTAAGCATGGTGAATATATCATATATTCCACATGACATAAATACTAACGTCCACATCACGTGGTAATTTCATCACAGTAGTCAAGAAAACAAACCGAGTATCAGTTCCAGTGACATCAGGGATGTGAAATCAACAAACATATTTCTGGAAGGTTTCATCCTATCACAATACTGGCCGCCGTCGCATAAGTGAAATATTCTTGATTGCGACGTAAAAACACTAATGAAAAAACAAAAAATATTTCTAAATGAAAAAAAACTTGAAACCTCGTCAAAATATTTAGTTTTGGTGTTGCGAGTTGAAATGTAAGAGATTTGCTTCAGACATTTATAAGGCGGTCAATATTGCCTAAGTTCTATTGCCTAAAAGTAATGTCTATCTCAAAAATTCTTGACCTCAGGCAGATATAGCATTGTGAATTCGGCGTCATATGTATACATGGTAACAACACTCAGCTCGATACACGCTGGCTGTTAGCTGCATTTCACTGCAATGCTACTGGGAAAATATCTGGAGGTCGTATTCACATATTTTACATCGTCTTATCATGTTAGAAATGTTGCTTTTGGGATGAAAGCTAACGCAGTGTGTCTCAGCATTCTACACTTGATGTTTCGGATGGAAAGCAGATGTTGGCCCTACGTGACGCTCTGCTAACTGTAAGATTACCTGATTACACAGTCCCAAGAGCCAGACAGCCACCGTTAAGGACACAGTCTTGACAAACAAAATCGAACCACCTCATGTAAACAAGCGTTCATCTCCTTTCAGAATGACCGCCTTGACAGTTAAATCACCTTTTCAGCCTTGTATAATTCTCAAATGCGTAGTTTTGAGCGAGGAAGGAAACTAGTCATCTGCTAGATAAATGAGGCTTACTAGTAGATTCACCCATCAATTTGTGTCTCCAAGAATGCGTCTCTCCAGTGAGGTCTACTGCCCTGCCCCTTTGGCAATAAAACTTGGGAAAGTTTAACCATTTTAATATTTGAAGAAAATGACCTTCACTTCTTTTATAGGCCAACATAGTGTCATTGATTGAGTGTTGCTTTATGCCATACTTTAAGGAATCCGATTTACAAACAAGGTGTAAGTTCTGTCAAACGTAATTGTCATGACAGCACATATCGCCATGGTAGTCACGTTTGGCGAAACGCTACACCCTCTTCGTAAAACGGACTCCGGAGGTATTCATTTATACAATGGCCGTCAATGTAACGGGTTGGAGAAAACACAATCTCCCCACTTGACACATAGAGATTTGTGCATCCTGTTGGTGGAAGGAACATGGTCTTAAAGGCTGCAGGGTAAATATGCTTATCCGAGTATTAAATTATTTTCTATAGCTTCCAATTAAAAACGTTGAGAGAAACAAACTACTGATCATAAGAATTCCGTATGGAACTTTCGAGTAGAAATCTGATGCCGTAGACTTGGTGAAAGGCTTACAAGTGTAAGACATGAGTCTTCCATTTCTTTACAGTACAATAGGGCAATGTCCCATAAAGGGTGCATTGAGTTTGTGAATAAACACAAATGTAAAGCCAGATATACATATCGCACCAAGGTTGAAAGAAGGAATCTAATGCTAGATGACGTCCATCCTTTCATTGAATCATTTATTCGTCCAGTCATGAAGTCAAACACATTGTAACCGTGTTGCCTAGAACAGATTAACTTTATTAAACACCTAACGAATTCAGCGCTGGCTATGTGTACTGTCGGATGACATTAATTTCCCATTTACGAGTCGAAAATAGAAAACCCAAACCACCTAGTGTTGATGCTTTCAGGCCATATCAGATTCTGGATGGGTAATGTGATGTCGAATGAGAGCTTCCAACGCTTCTATTTTTATTGCAACAAAAGACTCGAACTCATGAAAACCAAATTGATTCAGTCTAAAAGAAGAAACTCCAGAGATATTACGATTTTTCTTAACATATATTTTGCTTTACATCATTCGCATCTAATGTCAGCTACACGCCGGATATTATTTTGCTTTCAATTTTATTCACTTCAAAAATCCCGAAGCAATCATGTCAGTTGTGGGCTCCACACACAAAAATAGGAGACGTAATTTGTTCTGCTTTTCTAAATTAGCAGTCACCTATAAGTTTTATGTCGTAGTGTTCACAATATCCGTGTGCATTAACACACACGCGTCTCTGATCTACTGGTTCTTAATGGTGGATAACATCAGTAAGCATTAATGTTATTATTATTGTTAATATACTGAGGTCATCGAAAAAGGCCTCTCCTTATGCGCATTTCTATGTATTCAGAGAATGTACTAAACACTTCGTTCATTATTATGATTACACTTCATATATCCTTTATAGCATACCATCCTTACAAAAAACGTTACATAATAGCAGAAAAATTCTAGAGCACAGAGTTTAATAACAATCAAATCATATCAAATCATATCATACCGCCATGGTGTACAAACAGGATAATTTTAGATCATCGCATTTAATGTCAATGCAAAATGCGAGAAGCACATATTTCGCGTGAGCTGTTCAGTGTAAACTGTATTTGGAATTAACAGGGAATTTGTGGATATTTATAACTGAACTGAATATTAAGTTGACGATGGTCACTGTGGGCGTGAAAAGCTGAAACCACTGTAGCGTTGTTCGAAGAGGCATTAAGGAAGACATAAACGGTACCTAACTGTTATAGTCTGCAAAAAGACAAGGAAAAACATCAAGCGTGCGCTAAGAGAACCGTATTCCGGTTGTGTAATGTGCTGTATGTCATCTGTTCAAACCTACAGAGATACCGTATTGTATGTTGGGATGCCACGTGGTCATGACAATTGGTAATTCGCAAGAAGAGCCTGTTTTATGTAGCAGTTATTGTGGAACGCGCTCAGAATACGCCCCCAGAGATTTCAGGCATGAATTGTTCCTTAGCAATTCAAAATACATTCATAATAACAGGAGCATGTAAAATCGAAGTTGGTCTTCCACGAGACAATCCTCAAGCGGGCAGTACCATGTTCTGTATTTCCTTTACACTGGCGTATTCCATTATCATTACAGGAGAGATTACATAACCACAAAGACACGCTCATCTCGTTTTTCTTACGGATATCGAATTACGTCAGCTGAGGAATAAATTGTACCGTTAGTGCAAATGCAAGCATTTCCAGTCTTTAGAACTCATTTCCAAAAGATACACTGACTATAATCTCTATATATGTAAACAATATTGTGATTTATATTACTTTTTATTTTAGGACGACTATAAGTACTGTAAATACTTTGCGAAGACAAGTGGATTACACCTGAAAAATCGCTGTACAAATTTACGACCGCATGCAGCAGAATTACAATAGTCACTTTAGATGTAGGCTAACTTTATTTATTGTTGTTGCATATTTGATTGGTATTTGTATCTGTATAGAATAGCACTTTGGCTGCGATAAAAAAAACATAGGATAATGTTGTACATTTTACCTTTTCGTAAGTTTGCAGTCTCAGCAGAACTGTTAATCTGCCTGATAATATCCTGTGAAGCTACGTTTCTCACAATCCTAACAGTTGTGCGTCGATTTTGGTTACCAAGTATCTAGGTGATGTGCATGTACAAATATAACAGTGCGCTGGCCATTAATTGCGTCTCGCATTGGCGCACTGATGCTGAACGCGGGCTACCAATGCAAATCGTTTCTTCGTCATAGCATTGCAAACGCGCTCTGTTACATTCTAGATCCATATATGTCTACGTCCTCAAATCTCTTTCTGTTTGTACACAGAGCCACACTTTTGACAGACATAACGGAAGACTACACCAGGACCTACATATCATCTGTGATTGTGTCCTCGACGAAGAACTGCCTACGGGAACAGACTCTGCCGTTTGCACTTAGCACATAAGGCAGAATGGTGCTGAGATGTCTCAGCCTTAAGCGCTGTAGCCATGCAATATAGATTGGCGAGCCACTAATCCGGAGTAACGTACTGTATAACGATGTTACGGACGGCCCCACGCCAGACGTAACGTCACACTCCTGGAATATTAAAAGCAGTGCTCTTTAAGGGCTTTTCCAAAAGGTTAAATGATGTATTCCCACACCTTAAGCTTAAGTCCAGGCAAAACCGTGTCAGATATCAACGGGTGTGTTTTAAGGTGAGATTAAATTGTTAGACGCGACAAACTGCTGAACCTGTGTAACACGTCAACGTGCTCAGAGTTCGAGTATTGGCTAAGATAGCTCAGATATTCTCTTTGGACAGAGACTTATTAGTGACACTTCATTTGTATATTCACGAAGTTTTATGCCGGTAAAATTGTCGCTTAAAGTATCGAGTATTTTCAGATCTTCATC
This sequence comes from Acanthopleura granulata, assembly GCA_016165875.1. Classification (NCBI taxonomy): domain Eukaryota; kingdom Metazoa; phylum Mollusca; class Polyplacophora; order Chitonida; family Chitonidae; genus Acanthopleura; species Acanthopleura granulata. The sequence continues at coordinate 23,385,531 of JABBOT010000002.1, read as the reverse complement.
CTCGTAAAAATCATATATCGGCGATCCATGCAGTTAAAGGTTGTGACACAGATGTAGAATGTGGGTTTGTGAATTCAAGGGATATTCTAGACGAGCTGACAGTAAGAGGTTTTCTAAAACCACTACCACTTTGACATACTGTTTCGAAATCTGGCCGTGAAACAAGTCTATAGATAGCCCATGCACAACTTCAGTTTAGGGACTTCAGGCATATTTCTTAGGTCAGTGTGGGCATCAAAACTTTCCTAATGTACGGAGCTCATTGTTTCAGAATCGGAAGTAGTGTTTATTGAAGATTTTATTTCCAACACTCTAACATTTATCTCCAGACCAGTGGAAATTCTGATTCAATAGAACCGATATCCAGGTTATTTGATTTATAAACGACACAATCAGCTAAACAATTTTGCTAGAAAATAATTAACCACGAAATGATCAAGCGAAGTGAACTTTTGTCACATCGATACAGTATAAGCCATTGCCAAACCCTACGTTAATGAAGGCAACCGACGAGGATCTGTTTGACATATAAAAACTTTGAGGCGCCAAGTAAGTGATTTGAGCTTTACAGAAACTCTTTCGCTCTATATATTTGATGATCTGGTGTTTAGCTCCGACCCGTGAGTTATGAGCCGACTGAACACCTACACTGACTTGGTACACTCAATAAATTACTAGTTAGTGAAAGAAACCACCTTACGTAATCGATCAGAAGCACTATTTGACTGTGTCGATTGCGGCCTTTTTGAAAAGAAGACCATTTTTCAACGAAACAGTAATCTGACATGGGCATTATCATGACAAAAATAGGGGACGCCAGCTCCGTGGAACGCGCGACACCATAATTAAATAATCCGCGAACCACCCGAGCTTCACCAGAAAAAGAAAATGTTGTCTGTAGACATTGATGAATAACAAGCCTGTACAGCAGTATGTTTGGTGGCGTTGTCAAACTCAATTAGCCTCTACACTAGACCGCGGAGATCGGACGGCAAATTGTAGTTTTAAGATTAATTAGCACAATTAATCATTCCCCTCTTCTTGGACCTATCAATCGGGGTCACAAGTTAACCCACAAATATAATTATTGCGGTGGCATAATTAAATGCTGAACACATAAAATACGCATTCTTAGAGATCAAAAGATATTTTGCAAAACCAGAAGCTGCTGAATGATAACGCGGACTGACTGCAAGGGTGTAAAAACCAATTCAGGTCTCCTACCGCGATCAAACCTTTCTCAGATGTCCATTAATTTTAAGGTGTTGTACTTTTACATTGCCTCAAACTCAGTAAATACCTTGCGTTTGTTTAAAACCACGGAGTTTAATTTCCACTCTCTAACTTCTCCATTACACATTATCAAGCTGGAAAATATCATCGGTACACCCACAGGTATGAGAGTCTTATAGGCTGGCCTATGCCCAGGAACGGAAACAGATCGATCTTTGCAGATCGAACGAAAAAAAAATGGAGATCATTATTTCCATTTTGACTTTTGATTTCATATTTCCTATCACAATGTTAGAGCATACATCAATAATCATTATGTCTTGCACTAGTTTTTGATGTTAATGATTTATAATACAAAAAGCCGCTCAAGGCTGACATTCGCGTCCAGCTCTCCTCCTCTAATTTCACTTGTCTGTAATCAGTTGTTATATTGATTTTGTACCATGATTAGCACACATTGAGCACATCCTGTAGCCTGATGTATTGTCCCACTGGCTTCCTGTGCTAAACTATTGTACACAACTAATTTAAACTAGCCAGTCTTTTGTTGTGTCCCTATACTGCATACTAACTAAGCCTTAGCCACTGTGTGGACAGTTCACAATTTTCCCTTCATCCTCTTTCACACACATGATGGATACTACACCACATGTGTTTCAAAGTTTTTCATTTAGATACATGCATTTTAATAGGCGTTATCTAACGCCATCAGGACGATTTTATACAACGTTTCGCCACATCGGTTGTGAAAAACCAACCAAGACAGTCCATTTTGGCAGCACCCTGAAAATCTCCACCGGGATGGCTACGCTTGGGCCAGCCACATCGCGCTGTGGTAATGTGTTTAAGGCTCTCGCCGGCGACCACCATTACGCCCAGCGCGGCTACTGTACGGGAGCACAAGGATAACACCCAGCATGTCGCCTTCCTAACTACATCAGTCCCCCGGACAAAATTAAGTTATCTCTGCTAGACATCAGCAGAAATCTTGAACAGGTGCCGATGGAAAACTATGACGTCACGCATATTTTTAGACGTATACCAAGGTTCATAACTCTCAACGTGTAAAACCCTCCGATAGATCACGCAATGTCAAGAAAAGGTCAAATATGGCGTCGTTTAGGAAGATTCCAAAGAACATGGTGTTCACTAAAAGGCATTATTACATTATTCATTACGTAATTGATGTATTTCCTTGCTGGAGTACAAGATCAACCAGTTAAAGTTGCCCTTCCTATAACCTACTAATGCCTCTCATCAACCATCTACATTACAGTCTTACAGCTCTTCAGATCTATGATAGTTTGATTGATTCATTGAATGACTAATTGTTGCTTAACGCTGTTGTTCAAAACGTGTATATCACTGAAGCTGACATAATCTGTTCCGTAATCAGGAACGGCTAAATCAATGGAAAAGCAGTCCATCATTCTTCAGATAACGCATGATTTTTTTTGTAGTGTATCAACGTTTCAACAAGAACCTTAAATATGTAATTCACAGGAAACGATAAAATATATATCAGTCGCTTTTTGCAACAGGACGTCCATGTATCTGTAAAGATTTCCTGTGAATAATAAACAATAGGTGGAGTATTTCTTGAGACTGGTGTAAATGACGAAATGTAATCTGTTAGGCGATCCTGTTATAGTGTCTCTCTGTAAACCTGAAACGGGTCCTCCGTGGCTGAGATAGTTAGCGCGCTAACGCAGCGTGTTGGCCCAGAAGCCCCCCCCCCCCCCAATGCGGTCGCTGTGAGTTCAAGTCCCCCTGATGATGGCTTCCTCTCCGACCGTGCGTGTCTGCCAGCAACCTGCGGATGATTGTGGGTTTCCTCCGGGCTCTGACCGGTTTCCACCGACCATAATGCTGGCCGCTGTCGTATAACTGAAATATTCTAAAGTGCGGGGTAAAACCTCAATCAAATAAATAAATCAATAAATATAAACCAGAAGTAGGGTCATGCATCGTTACAGGTAATGATAGCAGCCTGCTCGCAGAACTGTGGCCCTGCTAAAGACTTGGCATGTATTAAATACATCTTATCTTTACATCTTTATCTTACAGCAAGTTCCAATGTCGCATCTCATTTAGGCACTGCTCAAACTCGTTATTTATCTTAATTCCGTAAAACCGCATAAGGGACATGTTCAGGTCGACAGTTTGGCCCTTGCAGTGAACATTTAGCCTCAAGAAACAACATTGACAGATTAAAAATACCTCACTGGTTATATACGACTAGATTCAATTTATCTGTCATGGCAGCCATGGCCTCTCCGAACCCACCAAAATATACCATCAATCGCACAAGTTTATTCCAAAGTTTTTCAAATAAAGACTTTGTTGTGATTTGCTTAAAGCATCTATTTATTCGAACACCAAGCTCAAGTCATCAACAGAGAAGTCACCACAACCGTTCTATACTATTCGTAGTGCCATAACTATTTTATACCATTCCGATTGCCATAACCTTTCATACAATTCCCACTAGCATAACCATTCTATACTATTCCAATTGCGATAACCATTTTATACCATTTCGATTGCCATAAACATTTTATACCATTCCGATTGGCATAACCTTTTTATACATTTCCGACTACCATAATCATTTTATACTATTCCGATTGCCATAACCACTTTATATTATTCCGATTGGCAAAACCTTTTTATACATTTCCGACTACCATAATCATTTTATACTATTCCGATTGCCATAACCATTTTATACCTGTTCGATGCACGGCGATTATAATTCTTCCTGATGCTGTCTTCACTGCTCTACTACCTAAATAAGCCACATAATTTTGTCTTCTTGAGCGGTACTTAATTATTCAGTCTCCGGCAAAAAAAGTCATGTGATTAGTAATGCTCACTGGTTTTAGATAATTAGATGTCCCAGATATTTCCTGGAGTTGACAGTTGTTTTGTGAGAGAGTTAGATGCATCTATTCTAAAATTTTCCCTATGGCCCTCGTGTGGAAAAAGAGAGATTACAGGCGCAAGGAATAAGTGTGTAGTGACTGTAAGAATATGATTGACTCGTCCATTGTCCGCTGATCCATTTGACGTCTTCCGTTTTATTAGTCGGAGATACCCGGTTCCTCAGGACTGTATTGGGAATGTTTGACATGCTTTCACGGATTGTGCGACCTCCACATGTCAAGATAACGATGATTAAATGACTTAGTGCAATCATGCTAATCCTAGACTACTTCATCTCCAACCTGATCACATCCCACATATCCTCACTTATGTCATAATTGTCTGGGACGCACCATGCAGAATAAATGGCTAATAAAAGGTTACAAGGGAAGTTCCAAGCCGCATAAATATTGTTATTATTCATGACGATTATGTACAAAGTAAGGCTGAGCTTGCCCCATCTCGATGCCCTTTCATCTATTGTCACTGCACCAAGACCTGTCAAAGTTATTGTGAAATTCTCGGCATAATTTTACACACGAAATACAGATATTCAGCGATTTTTCCATCTGAAAATCCCTCCCAGTATTTTATATCTTTTTTCTGGCCTGTCATGGAAGCGGTCACATGTTCGGCCATGAACATAAGCTACTGTCATGGACCTCAGAATGGGTGAGCATAGAATCCAACGAAACAAAGTCCGTGTATGAGACAGCTTTGCTGGACATAGCTATTATGCCTTAGCCGTCAATTTGTCAAATAAGAACAGAAAGGACGTGAGCATCATAAAACAGTACGGAAGAGACGGGTTTTGGGCAGAAGACTGAGTGAAGGATCACATGACGCAAGACAGCAGGACTCCTACGCTGCGTACCGTGTGATTGGTCGGACGCATTAGCAGATTGGTGACAGCTGTTTACTGTCTAGTCACTCTGGAAAGACAAGACAATTATCTAGCCTCCAAAGTCCAGCCAACAATTTCAGTGACACTCTGGTCTGTGTTCTTGCCTCTGGGTGGCTATAATTGCCACCATCAGCTTCAAAATATTTTGAGCCTGCAAATTGCCCACGCATCCCTCTGCGGTGCCTAATCAGAAAAATGATTTCTTGCATTGGTACGAAGGATCATACATTGTACACTGACGGAAATGACAAAACCACTAACGGGGTGATCAGAGCAATAATGAGCAGTTCCCTTCTTTCATTAAATGTAACTTATAAGGTATAAGACAAACACAAGAAAAATCATTCGGAAAGTTTTTTCTATATGCATCAAAGCAACTGTTTTATCCTAGAGATGCTTCTGATTTGCGTGAATGTATCATGAACATGATATGCATCTGTATTTAACATATTATTTTTTTTAACGCAATCCCTGTGCTTAATTGAAACGATTAATTGAGAAGGCGGTGTTGCAGAGGCGGGTGGAGGTATAGGTATTCAACGCTACCTGTCCACTATTCTCATTTTGAACATAATCTGAAAGCTGTCACAAAATCGTCTGCGAGCACTGAGTGAGATTCTCCCTATATGAGCTCCCGCAAGCTACCAAAGATGCCACTGGGCAGTTCTGTAAAACGGTTATCTAAAGTTGATAAATGTGTGCTGACATGTTTTTCGTCTGCAACACAGCATCATTGTCAATAAACGAACAATCACTAGAGTGATCGGAGAAAAAAGCAGTGTCTGTGATGCCATATAGAGGGTGAGAGCCAGACGCCTACCACAGACATCCTATTTTTAAAATTGAATTACTTGATGTGGAGTAAAGAATTGGGATACAACCAGACAAACTGATCAGAAATAGGGACACAGTGCCACCAGAGCTTAATCTTCACCGCAGTAGTCCCTCGATATGAAGCGGCTAAGCGTATTACTGACTTAGGTCTAAATGGTTATGTCAGAGATTACCATGAGATGGCTGCAGAAGACGGGGAACTAGTGGCCTGCGCAATTTGGTATGATACATTCATACACTTTACCGCTAGCATAAGGTCGATAATATAACCAGTTATCGTATGTAAATTGATGGGTCGAAGTGACCTCAAAAAGAAGTCATTTTACGGAGTTTGCACATTCCTCGTCAATAAATCAGTGTCTAGGCATTTTGCATTACGCTTAATTTGAAATGCACCAGCTTACAGATATTGCTGCCATGGCTTCCCCAGATGCTACGAAGTGTAGTATGGTCCAGTCGCGAAAGGCGTTAGTGGATGATCAGACCAGAGAGATAAGAATAGATGTGTCAGACACACGCTCTTCCTATGTCTCACGCTCCACAGTCACATATATTTTCTTTCATTTCTTTAATTCTAAGACATGTTTAACGTTTCCTGCTAATAATATTGCTTACTTTTCCATCCAAATAGTTATTTCCATCGTAGCTGTTCCTAAACGAAAATTATCGGTACGAAAAAGCTTGATAATGGATACGTACGAAAACTCTTGATAGGGTCCTAACGCAGGGTTTTCTGTCGTGATGCTGCAATGTTTGTGTACTACGCTAAGTGCTTTCCGGGCACACATACATCTAGAAGTGTGACGTAACCCTAGACAAAACAAAGGCACACATGACTTTGGACTCTTTTGTTAGAGACGGGAAGGAGCTTTACGAATCTCCCATCGCCAACAATCGTTGTAAAAAGCCAAACCGTTTAAAATTATTAAAATAGTCGAAATTACTCTCCCAAAAATTGGTATCAAGATTTGTTTAAAGCGTTGATCCTTGTCTCTTTCAGATGCTGTAAGTTCATAGGAGTCGTGGCTCATGAGCGCTACCGACGTCGCGGCAGTAGTGACGAGTAGCAGGGCCACGGTATGATATGAAGTTCATGTAAAACAAAGAATAAAGGCCATGTAAAATATCTTCACAATTGTCACGGATTTCGGCAAAAGACAACTTTGGTTCAAAGTGAAAAAGAGAAGAAAAAAAAACAATTGTAATGATCACTGGGTACTGAGCTTTATCTCGTGAGACAATGTGTTTGTTGACGGTCTTTTCTGGCAGAAAAACAATACCGGTTAACTTTAATTAGGTGCCTGTATGCAAGCAAACCACGGAATGATCATGCACTTATGCAGCCTTAGTTGCATTTTTAATGTAATGCCTTTAAACTGGATTGTGGAAAAACAAAGCTATCAGACTTTTTCTTACAAATGTTTGACAGCAGGTTACACAGCTCCAGAAGATGAGGTTTAACCCGTTTTGCCCATTAATTCTCATCCGTTTTAGGAGCATTACCAGAAATGGGTATAACATCAGCTATCAGTATGTTTTCTTTTTCTCAAGTTACGCTAAGAGTTATTAATTATTACAAATGGCGTGGGCCATTAATTGGGTTTATCTTGGAAACTGGTTAAATATTTGAGAATTCGTCATTTCAGAAGAGGTGGGGGTTCATTGGCTAGACATGGCCAGAGTAAACACCGATTTACAGAAAATGTTTAGCCTGGGCCGTATAAAAAGTGCCATGGACGCAAAATGGTTGAGAGTCAGTTTCAAACGGTCTCTATGGAAAGGTGACCCAACGTCTCTTATCCGATGTTGTAGGGTGAGGTTGGTCTTAAGGCATGTTTACTCGGAGTCCAAATCGATGCCTTGTCTCTGAACTAGAATCTATTCTCATAACCTCCCATTCAATGGTTCACGTAAGAGCGTCTTTTCAAATAACATCAAAAGCTGGTGGTTGATGCCCGCAGCCACCCAGTCAAATAGACGGCATAAGAGTTAGCGATTTCGCTTAAATCTTCTGGACATTCTGATTTGATAAAGGTGGCCACGATAAGGCTGCTGCAATTTATCCGCTCTCCCAATTACAGCCACTGTTTGACTTTGAAAGATTTCTCATTTGAAAACACACGGACATTGTTGACTTCACAAAGAAATATTGCCAACTGAGATCTGTTGCTACCCTCCTACAGCACTATGTGTGGATCCATTGCTGAAATGTCTTCTCGGTCAGTAATAACACAACTTATATAAGCTGTATGTGAGAAAATTAGGCCACAGATGTATTAATGCTGCTGGTAATGATAGGGGGCGTGTTGAATTCCCCGCAGTCATTTACTAATACCAGTATATGTGACTGTAGGGTGTCAGACAGCTGGTATAATCACAGTCAGTATAGTGTATACACGGCTGTGGACATGATGATACAATTACTAAATATTAATCACAGTCTGTTTCCAACAGAGAGACCGTGGTGATCATTTTCGCCGTTAATACGATCATTACAAAGGACTATCTGCTGTCTAAGTATATACTGTACATTGTTCCATCCAAAACCACACGTGATAATAAAGTAGTATTGGTGTTCAGTAGCTGTATTACTGTTCCCTATATGTATATAACTGTCATGGTGATGCAAATGTAACATCTACACATCCGGGACTCTTTTCACAAAGTCGTGGCACTCATTTATTTACTTATTGGTTGGTGTTTTACGCCGTACTTAAGAATATTTGACTTATACCACTTCGGTTAGCATTGTTTTGGGAGGAAATCTGGGCAGTGATACTGGTTATGATAGTTGTAGTGCTATTGAGAGCTGTAGAAGTAGAAGTAATAGGGGTAGAAGCAGTAGCTTTCTTCTATGCTTACATGTATACAGACTCAGTGTACGTACAATGGACATGGGTGCGGCAAGGTTCAAACTTCTTATACCATTTCCTTCTTCATGAAGTTCTCAAAGAATGAAAATCACTTTTTTCTTTAACAAAACGATTTGCAAATGTGTTTGATCGGGCAAAGCGTTTGACACTTCTTTAAAATGGATTGATATCAGGTTATACGTCTTCAGCCATTATAACTAACTTTTCACTGGAAGTAACCCATAACGATGGGTCGTCCATAAATCAGTTGCGTAATAAAACAAGTTAAACTGTTCTATTACCCGCTTCTCTCAAAAAAAAACAGTTAAACAATCATTCTGCAAATGTCGCGATAGGGTAATTGTCCGTCAAGAGGCCAAGGAAATCTCCCCCCTTGGGACCCAGACATCGGTAAGGGTTAGAGGCCAGCAGACTGCCATTCCACTCAGCGATTTTTTTTTCTCTACACTATAAGGGTGAAAAAGAGAGCGCCAAGAAAAGTACAAAAAAACGCTCCACTGAATAGCCATTTACAGGATTTATTTCCAATAAGGCGTCAGGTAAAGAGCTGAGCAGCGATGAAATAAATTAAAGATTTCATTTCTAGAAATGAAATGTTAAAGAACTCATCATTTCAAGAGGCGTTTAGCCGATTACAAAGGATTTCTGTCGGCAGCCAAAACTCCTCTGAGAAATCTTTACATCACCCACCCGTCTCCATGGGAACTTTCACGGATAACTTAAACTGTGTCACAAGTATTCACTGGATAACTGGCGTAGTCTGAAGTTTGCCGGGTGCAGATTCATCTGCAAATGCAATTAAACAACCTACATGTGAATCCAACTATTAGAGAATAACTTAAAGTTCGAGGTCGTCAGTGGATTTGTTTATGGCTGTATGATCATGTACTCGTGCAAACAGAAAGAGATGGCAGCTGACATAATATGGTATGTACAGGGCATTCAACCTCTCTAATCAGTTTCAGGGTGGTCATGACGACTCCGCCTGAAGCGCAGACACATGTAAATAATACTAGTTACAAATTCTTGTCAACAACTGTCCAGTTCTTTGCCAAAACATGAAGCCGTCTAAGGCAAACAAAGTGCTTGTATTCTTCAATTTCACGGTAACTGGGTATAGCACCACCATACGTGGGAAGTTTCTGTTTTGTTGAGCTTTTGGAAGACGATGCTCAGGTTATCATCCTTTGCCTGTTCCTACAATGCTGCTGAGGAACCCTAACCTGAATATAGTGGAGGCGGTGAAAGAAAAAAGAAAAAAAATACATACATACATATATATATATATATATATATCCACGACGATTACAGCCGACAAATGATAATAGAGAAAGTGGATCTTATTGGTACCGGTTTTATCTATACAATACCCATACAACTACGAATGACATCGGTATGAAGCTGCTTTCATTACGACAATGCGATATTTCTCCATTATGCTAAAGTGGGCAACAATGCGCATGTATCACAGAGGATTGCATATGCCGTATACATATCTCGCCGTGAAGCATTCAATAGTCAAGGCATGTCGTCCGAGAAATTCATTTTAAATCCTAAGTTATCTACAATATTTCGCCTTAGATACCTCACTGAATACCTTGTCTCCTTAATTAATTTCGGCGTCGTTGAATTCATTTGGAATTAAGTCAAAGTAATATATAAATTTTTGGCAACATGAAACCGAGGAAAAATGAATTCAACAAAGAAGTAGAAAATGAAGAAAGTGTTTGATAGCATGAAAACCGACAGCGGTGAAAGTCTGTAATGTGTTTCTTCCTTGTTAGAGCGACGCTTAAAACCATAACCCCTACGGATCTGTATTTTGTAGTAATTTAACCACTGACCACATCAGCAGCACGCGCACTGTTGAAGCATTGACCTTCATTTGAGCCAATGTTGAGCCGAACTCTCCTTTCAGATTATCGGCCTCGAATCAACTGACCGGGAAGATAAGCTTGCTTCTCTCGCAATTCAGTTGGGATTTGGCGTCTTTATTAGACATTATGGTCTCAGAGCGGCCCTGGCTGGATCCTAGATCGCCATCATCTAACTTCAGCCATCCTCGACCCATTGCGTAGTAAACCATTCTGTTTGCTCACGTAAAGCTTTCCAAATCATTCCCCAAAACAGTAATTTATTGGGCCCTACTCCACTTTCACTGATTCCACTGTGAACCGTATTTCACCCCTAGGTCCGCATGCAGCGAGCGGGACTTGTTGTTACCTAGACCTTGATTCCTATGGGGGTGCACCAGGAATTATTGCAAGCTTTATATTTCCTTGTTTGCAGTAGAACTGCAAGGAATGATTTGTAAACGGAAGCCGTGTGGTGCCACCTAGTGTAAAGCGTTTTCATTAATCCCCTGGGCTCCAGTGTTTGTGTTCCAAGACAACCGACTGAAGACGCTGATTGGTGCCTTTCCAGCCATTTACTCACTATGTGTGTTGCCGGGATTAAAATGCCATGACTGCTTGATTTTCCCCGAAGTAGCCATTGCGTGACTTGATTCAATACTAGCGACTTAACAATGACTTGACAATGCGTACGTTGTTTTCCATTCTGGAAAAAGTCTGAAGCACACAGCATGGTACTAACACATATGCAACCATTGATTGATTAATTCATTGTTATCTAACGCTATACATAGCAATTTATCACTTGTAGTGGCCGTGAGTTTCATGTTTGAAAGAAACAAGAGTGCCCGGGATAAAAAATCAGCAACCCTTTGGCTGGCGAACATTTTCACGCGTGACATAAGACTTGCACGCATGTTGGTACAAGAAAAGAGATCTTCAAGGAAGGTTGGTTTGCAAAAAACCCGGGATACAAGTTCTCCATCGTGCTCGCCAGCTGTGATGAAATTTCTGTTCTACTCTTCAAATACACCACAATGCATTGATACATATAAAACTCGTAAACAACAATACTTAACACTTATATCAGGTCGATGTTAACACGCAACTGCCTCAGAACTGACTATATTCTCATGTAGAGGACGCTTGTTAATCTTTTCTTCTCTCCCCATCGTCAGTCATGCATATGTTGACATGCGCTGGTTCCTGCAGTGATGTCCTGCTGAAGGCTACGTTGCAAAAGTAATCAAAAATTCTGAACATTGTGGGCGCGTCACAAGGACCCGCCCACGTAAGTAGTATATCTTTATTTATTATGATATAAACATTTTCTCCGAAGCCTTCAATAATAAGTAACCACCCTAAAGAAATCAGGAAATTGCAGATATTTCGTAGAGATTATAAGCGCAGAGGTGGCATGTACACACGAAGGACCAAGTGGCTCTTGCATCGGGTTGCACACATACCTCTAACACGACGAAAGACCTGTGTGGAACACCAGGAGACTAGTGCTAGAGTACACACACAGGCTAGGCTACTTCATGTGAATAATACATAACCAGTTAAGCCGTGCCACCGATTGATTACGAAGGTCCTTCTCAAGGAAACCCGAAAAACTATTAAACTTTCATAGGGTAATCACCGTCAGGTGTAAGGTTAATCCATGTCCACGATGAAAACCCAGGAACAGTTGACAAAAACTCCCGTTGTTTTCAAACCCTTTTAAGTCTCGGCACTGCCGATTAGTAAGAAGCTTACAATGGACAGGAAGAACGCCGAGGAACCACCGCGTTTGTTTTTCCTTCGTGTGTCATGTACATGTAGGGGTATAGACTAGAAGTGTCAAATATGAAGAACCCAAATTAATATCTAAATCTAACTTTTAATAACATTTGACTTATCGATAAATCATTTAATGATATCAGCGAGTCAATTATCGATATCGAAAATGCGTTACAAATATATATAAATCAGTTATCGATATCATTAAATGAATTACTCATATCGATAAATGGAATATTGATATGGATTAAAATGAATTACAGATACCCCTATCTATCGATGTCATTAATTCATCGTTTTTCGCTGCTTGATTATTACCCCTCATTCCTGGTATATCGCAATAAAACTTACAGAAATGATCAAGATTTTTCAGGACATTTTACAGTAAAAACAAATGGAAATTGCCGAAATGTTTTTACAGGTATTACCCCACCAGTACCACACATTTGCCCGTGTCTCCATGGAAAGCACTGCATAATCTGCCGCAGTAAAACACCGACGCCCCTTGATGACCCGGACTCGGCTGCCTTGTTTCCTCGATGGAAGACTCTGCCACCGATGTTTGTAAAAGTGCTGTAAATTTTGTCTCAGACGCTTTCTCGTGAGGATGTAGAGGAATTAGTCATTTTCAGTGAAACCAAACCCCGAACACTATTTATAAATGTAGATGATTCATTCAATTATACTGATATTTCATACACAGATATCGATCATTTATTTATCGACACCAATAAATCCATGCCATTTATCTATATCAATACGTCATTTAGCAATAATCAATGTCAATAAATGTGTTATCGATGTCAATAAATTGTATGTTGATATCGTTAATGGATTACAGTCACAGATAAAATATTTTTAAAGATTTATATGTATTAGCAAACATTTATCGATGTCGATAATTTCCTTCATAGATATCGATAATTCTCGCTTAGATGTGGCTCTGACTCCGACGGCTACGGTTGTCTGGCTGTGACTGTCAAGTTCTTCACCAAGATGGATCATGCGATCGATTCCAGCCCCCACTGATTTGTCTCCGGCTTGAAGTCAAAATGTTTGTCAGGTAATTGACAATGATTTTCTTCTCCCATAAACCTGCTCGCCGTCACATAGGTGGAAAAGTCGTCAGTAAATTTTGTTTCAGTCAATCAGTGAATCAGCTTTGGTTGACAAATTGTTGCCAAACACCATACATGTGGCCAGTTCTTCTCGAAGACGTCCTCTCAACATACAATGTATAACATGCTACAAAAGGGCTCAAGCCTTCGGCAAAAAGGGATGCGTTCCCCAACGATCACGATTGGTAAGCTTGTCGATGGGCCCTTTGACGGATCCGTTCGTCCGTCATCAGTAGCATGGTGTCGTTAGTGAATGTACAATGTGTAACGGGTAGGTCATGACAGAAACCAAGAGATCGCAGAATGAACCAAGATGTATGACAAAATAGGCTCGGCAATGGCAACCACTGCTGCCATGACAAAATATTGAGGGTCGGTGTTGTTTTGAAACCTAGACTGGCTTGGACGGCTCCTTCGCTGACTTCCTCTCGCTCATAACCGATTGGGCCTTTACCAATGATGTGACGTTTACGAATCCATCTCCCCTCTAATTAGGCAACGGCTTCAATTCATTTCATTTGTCTGGAACTCCACAAAGACTGGTAGCTGTTGATATTCTGTCGTCAAGTATTTTGAAAAATGTTTACAGGAGAATAATACAAATGTGTCAAGGTATTTTTGCTTGGTTATTACATTTTATTTATCACCATGTCACAAAGTTATTAGCCTCAATATGGGGAATGGAGAAACCTGGCTGCCTACGTGAGCTAAGCAATTATCAGTTTTAATTGCTTGTGGCAATATGAACAATCTGTATGACATGCTATACTTGGGCATTCTCTTAACGTAAGTGATTGCCCGTGCTACATTGTGCTATCACAGTCAATTAGTCAACGTTTCCAATAAGCACCGATAATAGAAACCACATATCGGTATTATAAAAACAAGTTACGATGTTTGAAAAAAAAGAAAACGCGAAACCCAATTCCACGGAACAAAACGCATCAGTGACGTTCTGACGTATGGTCTGTAAGCCAGCTATCATGTACTGGATCAATTTTTATGTGTTCCCTTTTGCAGGAATACTGCATTAACCTTATTGTCAGCAACGATTTTTCATATTAGTCAGAATATATTATTGCGAAAACAATAAAATCTTGCAGGAAACTGCGAAATTAAAGGGTCGTCGTAATTCAAAACACCCTCCGATTAAAACTCATTTAGTCAATGAACCAAATACGCCGGCTTGCTGGAGTCATCACACTTTTCGCTGTTTAAGTATATCGTCTATAAACACTGGAAAAAATCTGACATTTCAATCTCATTTCTTGGGCAGAGAACTTTCAATTCTCCTACTTTCGACGATCTCAGTAAGCGGCCGGTGGTGCTTTCTTGTGTGGTCTGACATGAAGTTCAGTGGAAAGCGTTTGCTTTCCGCCTATGCATGTATGTGACTTATGACATACGTGAGAGAGTTCGCAAGTAGCTTGCCACAAGGTCACTGACTTATTCCTTGTTCTCCTGTTTCACCCACAAAAGTAGGGGCCGTTGTATCCGTGAAACAATACTGAATATGTTGTTTAGCACAAGTCAAATAAATACATAAACCAAATGTAACAAAAAATGTATCTTCACACTCTTATCCCGCGTTAAGTCCTTTTACCACAAGTGATTAAGTGCTTTACAACTTCTTTGTCACGTCTAATTAGCAAAGAATGTAAACCTGTTGGGAATCGGGCACGAACTCACAAAAAGACACCAAAGAATTGAATAACGGACGTATTCCGAATTTATTACGCAACTCGATCTTAACTGTTCAGCTTACGGCTATTAATTAATTAATTAATTTTTTCAAACCTCAGATAATCATACCAAATAAATAAACACAAAACTGTCATTAAGGCCAACGTTATGGAAATAACTGATATTTTTTACACATTTAATAACAATTTTAATTATAGAATATGTCTTGAAATCAACAGCGGTTAACTTCTCTGAAAGCCCCATTTGTGCTAAAATGGTAAGAAATCATTTTTCAATGCAGTACATGAAACGTTTGTACTCGGCTATTGTAAGGGCATTCCAAGTGGAAAACCAAGCCTTAACGTAATGATAGGAATCAGTTTACCCCAGCTATAACTTTCCAGATGGATCTCCCGTCGCACAAGTATGAGGGAAACAACCTAGAGAACAAGGGACAACAATGAAATAACGAAGCACACTACAGTTGTTGAATAAAAAACAATAGGTCATTACAGAGTTTGCGGCGATATCGTGATTTCTTACGTCTCACGGACAAAAAAGGAGGCTTGTCAGTGTAATAGATTGGGCAGTGCTGGCAACCGCTTTATGGATTGGCACCTTTTGATGCAGCTCGACTCCGATACCATCAGCTGTCTCTGTGGGCAAACAGAAAAACCTGTAACACTATTATAAGGCAGGTGCTCTGTGTCAAATCTTGTCCCACAAAGTTCATTGCTTTTAAAACTATTAGACACTGATACACCGCAGTTGTCTTCTATCTCATAATAGTGAAGAATCAACGATTGTAATACCAAATATAGTATTCGAATTCCTATACAGACCACCTCGAAAATTTCATATCACATTTTAACGTACAAAATTTGTATGACTATCTCATTATTTTTTCAAGACATTGTTGTTACGAATCTCGCCTTTTAACATTGTGTACAACTGAATATGTTATAACCTGCATTGGAATTCAGTCGGGTGTTCTAGAAGCTTCTGTGTTTATAAGTTTCGTGTCATTTTACACAGAGCGTACATTGTGGAAAGATGTACATGTATTGTAAACATGTTTCCGATCAAACCATCCAGAAATTTCTCTATAGTAATCTAGAAATATGAGGAATGAAGTTGTTAAGCTCGTAGTCATTTTAGTTATGTCCAGCTGAGAGCATATTTACTCTCGTTCACTCGGAAGGACTTTGTTGGCACTGGAGAAGCTTTCATGCCATTCGACAATTTTGTCATTTTGTATTCCATTTTTTTCTACGTAGCACTTTTTGAGCTAGAGTTTCGCCACTTCCTTTTGGAGGTTGCATCGCTCATTGTCTCTTTGTGCCATTACGTACATTTGATCGCAGTTTACACTGAAAGTGATTTTGTGTGTATTTCCGAGGACCGAAACATACATCACCAGCTCGGCATCACGGACGCTCTTGTCAACCCATCCGCCCAGGAAAGATGCACTTTTCTGGGGAGTTGGATATATACCATCGTCGGCGTGCCGTACACCTACGGTTTGTCACTTACAGGACTGTTATCCTTCGATTCGAGAATTCCCAACAATTGCGGATTCCATATTTAAATGGACTGACTCGCTTTTGTAAGCCCGAATATTCCATCCCGATTTGGATCACCATCAGCAAAAAACTATATATTTTTGTAATTATCTGTTCTGTTTTTGTATATTATTGTTAATTGTACTATTTGTCTATTTTGTTCAAATATATGTACTGAACTTACTGATCTTGTGTAAGGTCTATCACACTCTGAGAGTTGAACAGGCCATTTGATACTCTCCGATAGTGGTACCCTTACATATTGGGGGCATTTCCAGGAACTAAAAGACGTACCTTTTTTTTTTCTTGCATTGGTCTGATGACTGTGACTCATAGAAACAGGTACAGGCCTATTATGAACATGAAAAATACTTGGGATCTTATGGCTCATACTCATTTCGGCAATTGAAACATCGTTTCATTGCTCATGAATCCTATATTATCACGGGACAACAGAGTGAACGTTTTAGGGCGGAAATTAAAAACTATGACAAGAGCTGAACACGGGATCCCATAAAGAGCTCTGTGGGGTTGACTATATGTGTTTTGTGACTCCGTGCTCAGAGACTGTGGAGTAGTAGAAAAAAGAGCTCTATGAAGGTTAGGTATATGTGTTGCGATTCCTAACTCAGAGATTGTGGAGTGTTAAAAAAGGGAGCTCTTTGAGGGTTGGGTATATATGTTAAGATTCCATAATCAGAGGTTGTAGAGTAAAAACATAGAAAAGGGGCTCTATGAGGATTGGGTATGTGTGTTGCAATTCCAAGGTTGTGGAGTGGTAGAAAACAAGAGCTCTGTGAGGGTTGGTATATGTGTCGCGGTTTGGAGTGGTAGATTCCATTACTCTGTTAGAGTTGGTTATTGGGTTCCATACTCAGATACAGTTAGTGGACAGTCACTGGGTTGGTAAAGAGAGAAGCTCTATAATGTTTGGGCACTCTGCGTCCATACTCCCGTAAATTCGTTTGACTGGAGTTTATCGCCGTATTCAAAAATTTTTCGCTTAGACAACGTCGTATAGTTTTGCTCATTAAGGAAACTGAATTAAACAAACTGTCAGAGAGCAGAGCGCGCTAAAGGTGTATTTATTTATTTATTGACTTATTTATTTATTTATTTATTTGATTCGTCTTTTACGCCTTACTTAAGAACATTTCGATTTTACGACGGCTGCCAGAATTATGCATGGTGAGGGGAATCCACGACCATCTGCAGTTTACTGACAGATCGCTAAAGATATAAGACCAGGTAAACCGCCAAGCCAGCTTGTGATCTCCAACCAGCCTCTAGGCATACCGGGTGAACGACATTACACTGCTTATTGTCCCAACGGCCCAGTGAAGAACAGTGGAAGCAGTCGGGCCGTATCATAATACGGAGTATGTGTCAGGACGTGAACAGTTTACGGCAGATAGTTTTAGTACCGATGAGGATTGAGAAGTGGAGTAGTAGGAGAAAAACGCGCTCATTGCGGTTTAGTACCGCTGTGGCATGCACGTTACAAGGATATGAAGTTAGCCATCTGTGGAGTGGGAGAAAAACAATGACGAGCGGCAAAGTACTTCGGTTACAGGGCGTATAATTGTGTATTGTTCTCAAAGGTATCATTCTGTTAAGGATGAATGGTAAAGCCACATGGACAATATATGGGCATTGCCAATGCCATTTTTAACATAACCTTTCTTCAGAATGTTCTTTGCAATGAGGGAAAAATTAAATGTGTCATGTGACTAAATTATTTTCAGGAATTTCTTTCAGCTTTTGCATGTAATAAGGATGTGACAAGGTAACGGGAGTAGTTTTCAATTGTACTCAATTTCACCTGTTATTACTAAACTTCTGAGGTGGACACTTGGCGGAACACCTACAATTCTCCCTTGAGTCTAGCACGAACAGCAAATAAGGTGTCAAAGGGCTTGAATAGCCCAATCTAGCACAGCCAGGAATGAAAGAGACTGTGTAATAGAGGTGGTCTCTACATCAGTTTATACCTGGTGAGCGCCTCGATTATACCACACCAGTGTATGCTATGGTTAGAGGATATTATAGTTGAGGATAAAACTTGCAGCCTGTCAAGATAAGAAGGCAATTTGTCGGTGAGCGAAGTTCACCACGTGTCAGTAATCAGGGCTATCAGGACTATGGAATTCCCAGGGTGCCTTATTATCGGTAAGCAAAGACTGGTCTGGAGAAGCAATGGCTTCAACCAAACCACGGTACCGTTATACCGATAGCATCCCCAACAAAACGCCGATGATTTCCCAATATTCTCGCTCCAAATCCGGAGTTCCGGACAAAGGAAGACTGCGAAGCACTTATTCAGCTTCCCACCTAACGGTTACAAACGCAGTATTTGAGGGTTGTGTAAGCCGGCGCCGTAAGCCGAGGACGTTTGGGTCATTAATACCCCCTGGTATAGTGATAACGATATGACTGACATTTTCCTTCCCTTAAACGCAGTCAACATTTCCTACTTCAGCTCACGTTAGGTTTAGCACACCAACACTTCCCAGTAATGAACATTTTATGACTTTTCAACTTTTTAACGAACAGCAAAATTAGCACTTTCCACGCGAGAGTTTGGAATTACACTATTGTTGAGGAATTTCCTCAGGACAGGAATATCGGCTTAATAACGGGTGAGAAAATGACGACATAGAAGTCTTGCAGTCATTTACTCCTGTCCATTTTGAGAGCAGTCATATTTACTCTGGTACACCTGAAGGATTTTGTGCGATTTGGATATATTGGCCTTCATGCCAATCGACATGTGTCATTTTACACTGCATTTTTCTGTACGTAGCACTTTGTCAGCTTGTGTTTCGCCACTTGCTATTTTGTTTGAGACAGTATCTTTGAGCTTGTATCACTCATTGTCTCTTTGTGCCATTACGTACATTTCATTCCAGTGTACCATGAAAGTGACTTTGTGTATATGTCCAAGGATTAAAACATACATCGCCAGCTCGGCATCACGGGCGCTTTTGTAAACCAATCCGCCCTGGGAAGATGCACCTTACCGGGGAGTTGGATTTATACCATCGTCGGCTTGCCGTATCCCAACGGTTTGTCACTTGCAGGACTGTCATCCTTCGATTCTAGAATTCCAAACAACTGTGGATTCCATATTTAGGTGCACTGACTTGCCATTAGAAGCCTGAATATCCAATCGGGATTTGGACGCTATCATCAGTAGAAACTATATATTTTTTATAATTATCTGTATTGTTTTGTAAATTAGTGTCAGCTGTACTATTTGTCTGTTTTGTTCAAACATATGTATTGAACGTAGTCAAGCATCTTTGTGTTTCATTGTTTGATCTTGTGTAAGGCCTATTGTTGTCCGAGTGTTGAACAAGAAATTTCTTTCTCATTTTTCATTCCTGATAGTGGTACCCTTACACATTAAATCTCTTTGTGAAACAGGTAGGCCTGTTAGCAGTAAGTTGATAAGACTATAAGCAGTATAAATTTTAAACTTGTTATTTTTTTCACTTTGACAAAATTGTCTGCCTGGTTCCAGGTCTGGTTCCCGATATACAGAAACCAGGCATATGACGTGGCCAAAATGGCCACATACTATATCAGAGGTCGAAGTCTCGACGTATGAGTAGACTTGTCTCTAAGTTTAGATTGAGAATTGGTTTGGTGTTACATAACATGCACTAAGTTGTCCGTCACTCGTCGTCGTGTCGCGTTGGTCACCGAAGAGGGCGGATCTCTTCGTTGGCTCAGATGTCTAACGGTAAGCTGGGGCTGCGGGGCTCTTTACCATGTTGGACTTCAGCCCTCACTATTTCTACTCTAAACAGGTATTACAGGTACCTAGCGAAAGTCGGTGGATTACTCTGGTTTCATTCACCCATATAAACCCGACCTTTTTCATATAAATGACAACTTTCTGAGAAATCATTCAGATCATATGTTTTACAAAGTGCATGAAGATAATCTTATTTTTTTCATACGAGGAGATAGGATATACTGTATGTGTGAAGGTTCCCAGGAGAAAGTATGTGTATTAAATAGCCGAACAGGAGGGCATCACTTTATTCCTTTCTTTGCTACAGAGATGTGACTTGTGCCGCATTAATCTGTTTAACAGATGTTTATTGTTCCCAGGAGTCTAGGGTCGTCCTAGAGGGAGTTTCATAGCGGAAGCGTACGGCTGCTGATTGTTGCAGCCGTGAAGTTACCCTGAGGAACAACCATCAATTTCGGTGCACAAACGAAATACATTATGTATAAAACAGCGTCGTCAGCTAAAATACCATAAAAAACTGCCCACGTGTATACGTCAAGCATATTCGCTACAAATAAAAGTGACAGAAATGAAAAGTTCTAATCCCAAGGGGACTTAATTAAATATACCAGCCGCAGCTTAATACGAGTTCTTCTGGTGATACCAGGCGAGCTGCAGCTTAATGCGAGTTCCTCTGGCCATACCACGAGAGGTACATTAGAGGTTTCTATGAAAATAGTCTATACCATGTCATGTATGTCGATGCGGCTTACGCTGCCATCTCGTCAACTGCCCAAAATATCGAAAAGTGGTAAACTGATGGTAATCGAAACGTAGCGGTACAATAAATCAGAAGTTGTTATCCATATAAACTGTGGGATGTTATCCAGAATATGTCATATACTGGCATGTACAGCTACAGGCAGGTTTCTTCACAATGACAAGACACCAATATAAAGTAGAAAAAAAGATAGTGTATACAACACTATATCTGATAACAGAGTGCTGCACAGTTATCGAATCGGACCTCACCTTCAATTTCGAATTTTTTATTTGTTTTCTTATTGTTGTGCAGCC
The DNA here is from genome assembly GCA_016165875.1 of Acanthopleura granulata. NCBI lineage: Eukaryota > Metazoa > Mollusca > Polyplacophora > Chitonida > Chitonidae > Acanthopleura > Acanthopleura granulata. Next base: position 23,363,948 of record JABBOT010000002.1, on the reverse strand, counting down.
TATATATTCAGTAAACTTCATGTTAGACCACACTAGAGCGCCTTCTACCGCTCCTTCCCACCAAAGTGTTAAAAAGAATGGAAGCATTAGAATTTTGAGCCCCTGAAGTTCCTTAAAAATAACCACTGCTGCATATAACGTCAACCGTCTAATGTAAGAACAAAGTGGGTAGAGTGGGACATACATGAATATGTATATTTTTCAGAATAGCCAATTCAAATCCATTTAAGCTTGGGTGTGTTCCGTTATCAGAACATATCAACCGCACAAACAGTTATCTGATAGTTCTAGATATAAAAACGACAAAGGAAGACAAATAAATTTCAAGAGTACCGGTAGATTACAGGCAGCATATAACTATACCTATTACAATTTCACCTGATTAACTTGTAGAGCCAAAAAAAAGTGGGAAAAAAAAGTTCGACATAAAACATTTGGATGTAACGAAAAAGAAAACGGCAGAACGAATGGCCTCAGGGAAACGTGCCTCTGCGATAATCCCTGTACATCTTGTCCGTCCGCTGAGAAATACCCAGTAACAAGTCCTCACAATCTCCATTACTATCCACAGCGACCGCCTGAAATATACAACGAACAGAATAAATGGTAGTTAAACGTTTTTTTTCAGCCACTATGTAATAAGACGGCAGGCAACAACGTGCTTTTTTGCTAGCAAGCATCTTATCAGTGACGGATTTAGACGAAGAGGCAGTCATGAAGTCAATAACCGTTGGTTTGCTCATCATTAAAGGGTATAAAAAGGTGAAATGAACCTTAAATCCAGGAAGGTATTGCTACATGTACAGGTTCTATTTCAACAAAAGGTCGTGAAGTAGTTTAAAATCACAACGATAAAGGGGTTTATGAGCACGTGAGGCGGATGTTGTGGACTGGCGTCCAAATAACATTGCAGTAAAAACAAACCCAGCGTTGCTGTAGGGCCCCTTATCGCGTGGAGGACTTGCATTCCGTCAGTACTGCTATATACAGTGGAATACACCTGTCGCAGCACTGACCTGGTTTTGCAACCAACACTGGTCATTTCTCTTTATTTACCCGGTAAACGTATAACTAGACTCTAGAAAACTGCCGAGTTTATTACTGAGCCCATCTTTCATTCCTGGCACAAAGATCTATGTTTCCCTACCAGCCGCTTACCAAGCCCCAATTGCGGCAAAGTGCAATGCAGAAAAAATGCGGTACAATTACTGTTCCAAAGGGAAATACTGGAATGTAGATACGTTCCGCTAGATTTCCCAATGTACGCATTGCGCTAGGTTACGACATCAACAAAAAGAAAAGGAATACTGAAGAACAACAAGAACTAATCTGTTAAATTGCTAATGGCAATAATGAATGACAAGCTAGACGATAAATAAGTTCACGCCAAGATACTTAAACTGCCATATAAAACTGAAAACAGTGCAACATCAGTGCGATATTTCTTTCCTTTACACACAAACACGCTGGCATTATCCAGCATGAGAATGATAACGTACGAGCGAGGTGCTCCCAAGTGTAGAACAAAGGTGTACATTTGGGAGGAATAAGAAGCAAAATAATGCAGATAACAGTTAAGCAAACTAAATGAGTATGGATCATCGCAAAGTGCAGTGAAATTAAGCAGCTCAAAGTAAAGAAAGTAAAGAAGGACGCGTTTGATAAAAAAGGGTTTAAAGCACTCCGACTCGTGTCATTTTCCTACCACAAACACACTAGATACAGCCAAAGTCCGATCCAGTATAACCCATAAATAAAGTCGTTACCTCTACAACCTCTCAGATAAGCACTTGTAAACTATACTACACACACATATATTCACTCATAATTTTGGGACAGATGCTATTGAAGCTACTGGTATGACAAGAAAGATGAGTATTTTGTCAGCATAAAGAGAAAGTTCAAACACAACTGGTCGGCTTGGTGTCAGTATATTGTATGGAGTTGACATAATACATGTGCGTGATCCTCCTATTTGCAATCACGTGAGACAGCTTCACGAATATTGCCATTGCTATTGGTATGTCACACGAAGACACTATTGCGCAGTGATCGAAATTGAGCACAGAACCCAAAACAACGAGAATTAGTAATCGTTTATTATTTTGTATTTAGCAATGGAGTGTTGTTTGTTCCGTTTTCAGGCCTTAAATATTTTATTTTTCTGAAGGTTGTCAGGCAGCTGTTAGGTCATCATCATTAAACCGACAATGGCTCCAGATATCTTGATTTCTTGATTTTCAACAAGACCATATAATCGATTTACTAGTATATGTTATGTATTAAAATCTTTCATTTTATAAATATTAACTAACACAAGCATTTTAGAAAACCCATTTCCATACAGAAAACTGCCATACATCGACAAGAGAGTGGAAAACAAAGTTGTGAAAAAAATGGATAAACCAGTTGAGGCCGAGGCGAGGTAAACTAATACCTCGAGAGAAGCCCGAATCGACCGTGGATAATTCCTTGGACATGTACAAGGATACTAAAGTGAACGTGAACGAGAAACCACCATTTCAGAAATATTACTGATCATGCGCAGCTTGCTGTGATGACCGAAGAACATTCTTGGAAGAGATACATTTTTTTTATTTAGGTATACAAACACGACAATGCATGGAACCGGAGAAGGAATTAAGTGTCCGTAGAAATTACCGAACATTGCGGAGATGCAGAAGATGCTATCTTATGTAGAAAAGACCTCAATGTGACGGAAACCGGTGTTCGAGGAAATCACTGAATACTTTTCAGGCGGAGGGAATACGTATAGGAACGCTATGTGAAACCAAAGATGAAGGAATTGTGTCCGAGAAAATCACCTAAAATCTGATGGAGAAGAGAATTATATGGACATGTATATGTGTGGAACCAAGGATAAGGAAATATGTGTCCGATGAAATAAGTAAATTCCGCTAAAAAGTGGGATTTTTATTCTGAATGAATCTACTTATTTCAGAATTTCGCCAGAATTGTTCCACTTAGATGACGACAGCCAGGTTTACGGATGGAGGCAACACTCCATCACTCAAGTGCCTATATATCAACTTTTGTGAGTGAGTGGAAGCCGAGGAGAGGAAGCGTAACGCGGGCTGATAGATACATGCATCTATATGCTCACATACGTGCAGGAATGTTGGTGAAAAATAACGTAGGAGAAATGTTCAAGTTGGAGGCTCGATGGCCGGGAGCCGTTTGGGATCTGACAGACTGATCCGCCATCTAGAGGCTGCAGTTCATCGCAACGACTTTCAGTACTCGATAACCCAATCCATCGTAAACAACGGAAGACTTACATTTTACTTCTTTGAGCAGTTTGATGGCTGACACGTCCTTGACATCGATAGCCTATTAAACTGGGAATTGTCAGCCTCTTGCGATTTCATTCTAAGGTCTTTTGACAAAAATGGAGACAAGCTGGCGACTTCCGGATTCAACATCAGCGTCGAAACGGGAATACTTTATCCTAACTACAGACCCGGGTGAGAGGGTTACGTTACATCGTTATATCCAGTGGTATGTGATGTAACATTTGAAAGGTTACCGATACATCTGGGCCAACGGGGATCATGGCAAACCCCACTTAGAAAAGCACGGTGACAAATCGCCTGGAGTCCATGGTGACTTCGAAGTCTCTCCTGACTGGGTACATAACATGGGAACGCTCTTTGATGTTTCATTTCACAAGCTACATGTGATATGTGGGCTTACAAGGGCATTGGTATCTTATCCATCAGTTAATGAGTATGCAGCTGTACAAAACACATTACATGATTCTTAATCTATTAACCATTATTCTCGGCGAACGAGTACGCAACACCTATCGGCTTTTGGTGTATTATGCATCAGTCTAGGGAAATGAGTACCCAACATCGCATTACCCATTGCTTTTTGGTGTACTACCCATAAGGTTGGATCTATCAGTGCAACAACAAGTGATTTGAGGTGCATCGTCCCTGAACTTGGTTAAACTGATGTGTAATATATGGGTTCCTGGATAATGGGTATACCGGTAAAATGGCGTGTTGCTCAGTGGGACTGTACAGAGATAACTCTTTTAGGATAAAAAAAATACTGAGAAACAAAAGCCAACAGAAAAAGGGTCAACATCTGCCAGTTTCTTCAGGTAATTCCAGAAAACAATTCATGGCAGATTTACAACCAAATTATTCAGACACAAGGTGTGATGTTATCTAAATCCAACCAAAGATTCTATGTTTTAATGGTGTGCTGTCACTTTTTTATATACAACACAGTAGCAAATGTACAATCAGATTAAAATCGCTTGAATTTACACGCATAATAAGATATGGAATGTCATCTCAAGCATCCATATTCTAGACAGTGTTGGTGAAGAAGCCACTCCACCAATGCGGCCACGCAGGACACGAACAGCTGTACAAAGGTCAGCAGATTTTAACATGAACAGACTGCCAAGTCTGACCTTCCAACCTCAAAAATGCTGACAGTCATGGAGGCAAATACATCAGTAAGTTTTTTTCTGGGACACAACTGTACAACACTTGGCTCTCAATCTTCAATCTCCTACTCGAGTTCTACTCGATCCTGCTGCATAAAAGCGTTGTTTTCATGTAACAAAAAGATGGACGATAAACATTTGTGAGAGAAAAAAGGAAAGTTATATTGTTTTCTTTGAAATATTGTTTCTTTGATGCCTTTGTCAAAATCAGAGAAAGCGAGGCCTTAAACAATTACCTATCAGTCTCAAACGGATAATATCCATAATTCATCATCTGCCTATATTCCTGGTTTATATACAAGCAAGCTTTTTTTAAACGAACGATGAAAAAAGAGTTGGCAGATAAAAATAGGTGCAAGTATCAACCCTGTGACAGTTATAGCTTAAGATATCGTTAAAGTATTGCTGATGAAATGGATAAAATCCTCTTAAGGACAGATCAGAAGGCTTTACTAATAAAATATTCATTACTCCAATAAACTGCTTCCATACCGACTTTACTTTAGTTCTTGACAGTATCGTCTCTAAAAAGTCAAAACAAAAAACTACAGCAATAGCAAACATATTTATCTTAAGACATTTACGACATTAACAACACCTACTTTAATATCACAATAAGACTGGGAGGATACAGTCTAGGGAGAATTATTACATGACATAAGCACTGCCTCCCTGTATCGCAACTGGTTTCACATATATGTGTGTGAGGGTGTGTGCATGCGCGTACGTTCGTGTGTGTGTTTAGGTGTGTTTGTACCTGAATAAATAAAGACTGAACATGAAACACGAATCTATTTCAGCTTTAATTCATGCTTTCAGATTTTTAAGTATACATTCATGACAACAGTACAACACATTATAAATGGCATTATATGACATCATAAACGTACACTAATTTAGAAGATGAACTTTGTCTGACAGCATGTATATAAGTAATGTCTACTCAGAAGCATCTGACCCTGACAATGGACGGAATGTAGATGGTGGGGACGGCACACTAACAGCTGCGTCGAGGTGTCGGCACACTAACAGCTTGATGCCAGCGCCTGCACACTATCTGCTTGGTGCTGGTGCCAGCATTCTAACTGCTGGGTGCAGCCGCAGGCACACCCACTGTGTCAGGGAGAGATGTATTAGAGACGTCTGCTGGCAGCACATCATATCCCAGTTTCTTCATGTCCTTGGTCACAATGTTGAAAGAAACAACAACATACCCCTGAGATCGTACCCGTGTTACTGAAACGGAACAAGATGGGAATTTCACATATACATAATACAAAGACACAGTATTCAAAACGGTGTGATAAATTTAGCCATTCGGGTTACCTTTATTCGTGGCTTCCTCACAGACTTGTTATAGGGATTAAGTCGAGTTCACACGGTATGACTTGACGTATGTGTATTGATATGCCAGGTTTGATTAGTTGAACGAAAACAGGACAAATGTTACTTGTACAATTTGACAAATCGGATCATGAGAATATTGATTATTGAAGAGCGTTTGTCCTACTTTCGTTAGACTTGCTGTTACAACAAATCAAAAAAGTGAATGCAGCTTTACTAACTGACTAAGATGCTAAACATTATCCCAAATTTTCAGGATATTTTTTGTATCCACATGTGTACAAAAGTGAACTCCAGAGACATATTTGTTACATACAAATGTTTACAGTGCTCACTCAAACACCTCCTCACTTAGATGGTCTCTACAACACAAGATGCCAGATAGTTACAACAAAAATATTCAATTACAAAGTAAGGCCAACAAATGAATCTGTTGGTTAGAATCCACCACATAGATAGCCTACCTGTCAACGTTATCACTAACCTATGTTTCAACATAACCTTACTCTTTACTTCATTATTAAACTTCACTGTTTCAAATATGTCTAATATTAAAACTAAGTTATCCAGGTGACTATACATGTATGTGATGAAAAATCAGCTTATCTCTACCCAGGTTAAGCACCACTTAGAGTATGCTCTGATATGATATCGGAATTACTGTACTAACAAGGAAATGGGATTAAGCTAATGAGCTGGCAACTCGTTAGAGCCTTGCATACATCAGTGACAGGTCTTTTAGTTAAGGCTGGGTGCCCACTGTCTGCACACAAAACAATTACTCACTAAAATTGCCTCTGGACTCAAACCTAATTTGTTAGAGTGTTGTCACAATCTGCTAGACTGATTATAACACAAAACAAATGACATCTGGAATGACCAAAATAATGCAGGATAACTATCATCGCGGAAACTATAATTATGTTCATCATAATTAATCTTAAGTTGGGCTTAACAGCCCATTGTTTCCGTTACCTGGATTTATCTGTTGCATTTCAGAAGGGCAAGCCCAGTGAAAAGTGAAACCTAAACAATTACTACGTGTTCGGTGCAAATTACAACACTCCTGCCACTGGCATTTAATAATGACTCAATTAACGTTGAGGAGGAAAAGCCTTAAATATGAGCCCGAGCTGACGAGCTATAGCTGTAGGCTTCGCAATTTAACTTAATTTTCTGCTGACACTTCATACACACCAATGAGGCAATTTAACTGTAATCAGAGACCATTTGCAAAATTCTAATGTTAACTTTCAGGAATTAACACAGCAAGAAATTCTCACCTCCCACAAAATAACTGGACACAAAAACTAGACTGAAAGATTCTTGACCAACTTAGAGCCATACACATGTACAGTGAAAACACATGCAGATAAAATACAGATGCAGTTTGATGATTAACATAAAGATAACCACAGTTAGAAAGCAAGAAACATCTGCTCAAAAACAGCAACGCTCTTTGAAGTCTTCAACTCTTCAGGAATGTACCCACAACAATGAATTCAGCAACAAGAGTATGTGAGGAGCTAGATTGGAAAATATCTACGTGTATGACTGACGAAGGAGAAACAACATGTAGATTTGCGACCTAAAGTTTCCCAGACAGTTTGAGTCTTTCAAGAATTGTCAAATATTCCAAACTCATAGTGGTCAGTTGCATGACCAGAGTATGGACACAACATGACACAGGGCCTTACACAGCAAAGACTGCATATGTACAGATTGCCATTTCCTTCATTCTATTCACTTGTCAGTGCAATAAAGCCTTAGAAGTTGTTAACAAGAATGGGAAAACATGGGCACAGTGTGGGCTGACACCTCATCATTTATAACTATTGATCGCTGATAAGGCATGCTAAGCACAGCCAGACAGTTATATATGGACTGCAGTCTCTCATATTTCCAATGTCACCGATACTTCTTTCAGCAAACTTTGTAATAGAATAGAACCCAGACAAGGGGAGCCAGAAAACCGTTATTGGGCTTCCGCTGGTGAGAAGTCACAAGTGGTGTCTAATATAAGTTAAAGGAAATGTCCCTTCGATAATTCCCTGTCATCCATTTCAAGAGTTCCTCGGACCTGTAATAAGCCGACTACAAGCCCATGATTGACAATTCAGCCAAAGGCTGGCACCAGAGGAAGTGCCATTAAGACATACACTGGGATATACAAGCCTTGTTACAGGCACATTGCCACTTCATGAATATTTCATTTCCGGCAAAGAAACGCTTAATAGTGAATTTTTTTTATACAAACTGCTTCTCTTTCCTTAACTTGAACATTAACAAGATGAATGAACCAAACCGTTTCAACATGATGCATGGATTCGAAAGATTTGATGATTTCTTCATAAAGCAAACTTCATTTTATCATCAGACTATTCTGAAGTACAATTATACCTATAAATACATTCTGAAAACTAGAAATAACTTGCATGTCCACACTACTTGTACCTGGTGTCCTCTCAATCACTTATACTGTTAAATGCATCACGATCATGATGAACAAAAGCAGTGAATGGTATACGCTTACATTATGAACTTAATGGGCATCAATATGAATATATAAACACAAAAGTTAACCTTGGAGATTTGTCAACTGACAAATTATTGCAAAAATTATTGTACATGTAGCTTTGAAAAACAAAGACGTCACTGTAACTTCACTTCACTCAGTATTTAGGGTTTTCATTTTTGATCATCTGGATGTACTTGATCCTTACCCTATTTGTATGCCACTGAAAAACTATCAGTGGTGCTGCAACATTTTCAACCATTCAATGAAAAATTTGTTTGTGTTGAAATCTAACCATGTTTGTCACTGTTTTGGACAAAACATCACAGACACTGGAAGGTGAACTTGATCATGTAGGATTATTACCATTTGTTTAAATAATTAGAATTTATCACTCTCACCTTCTCTGCCCTCGCCCTGAGACACCACCCTGGGGTCCACGTACTCAGGTCGACGTCCCAGTATCCAGCTGGTGAACTTCTGCAGCAGTGACGAGGACTCTGGTACAAACATGGCCAGACGACGCTTGTGGCTGAAACACGCAGGGAAATAATATATCAAAGTAAACTTACACATATGACTTATAAAGACTTATAATCTGTGTTCCCTTTGAAATACCAAATGACCAATAAGAAATTAAACTTAAATTTAAGTGCGAACCAATGAATATATTAATGTGAAATGTGAGAACATTTTCATTTGTTAAAACGGGCAATAGTTCAGGCCCTATAAAGCTGTCATGGAACTTTCATGGAGTTGGTGGCCATATTTTTAGTGATATTTCTCTGACTAATGTCTCAGTAACAACTTCCGCAAGAATTTTTCACTTATTTATTATGGCAGTCAGTTTTAGGGATGAACAAAACCAGAGTGCCCACAGGAAACTACTGCCCTTCAGCAGGTTACCGACAAACCTAAGAACTCAAAAAGTCTAAGACAACCCAAAGAGAGCTGGATTCAAACATTGTAACAGTCATTGGTCAAGGCATGACAATGAAGACGAGCCAGCACAACCTCTGAGTCAGCCATTAAGCTGGCTTGGGTGATATAGAGATTGTGTCTAATTGTAGCAGGCCATGAAAACTATAAAGTTGCCAAATATACCAACACAGTGTACTGTGCCAAGTATTACATGACCAGACTCTGGCATATCCAGTGATACAGTGAAAAGAGTGGCAAGAAAGTGGATATACCTGAGGAGAGGTAATTCTCAAGTTTTCCACAGGAAAGAGCTAAGGTCTTGTACTTTTACATTAAGATCTTTAAAAACTCGGTCATGACAATGTACATGTAGTCATATCCGAATGCTGTTCTGTGAAGGCTGTTCCTATTCATGGTACTTGGGACAGTCAATCCAACACGACAGGTATCCAATTCAATGTTACATGCAGGTATTCAATGATTATTTACCCATCCCCCTCGAATAATAAGATCAACAAACATTTTAGATACATGTAGTCTAAGCTAAAGGTACAAATGTATTTCAGCTTTCAGAGTAATTTCAACCAAACTCTTGAATCAGCCATACAAAAAGAAGTAAGTACATTCTTTATGGAGATTTCAGATACGTACATGTACAAAAAATAACTCTTTATCACAGATTCATCTGAGTAAAACGGTTTACATGTTGGAAATTTAGAAGCCTTATTTTGACCTTTTCACCTGTTTATTGGTACCAAATTACCACTGCTTTTTGTCTCCTATATGTCACATGCTCTGATAATGACAGGATATATCAGCATTACCCGAAAATCTTACCCTAGTATTACACAATAATAACTATAAATCAGACTCACATGTAGATTAAAACAGAACAACACGGGGAGTAAATTTGAATGAATGAATGAATGATTATGCCTTGGCCAACTAGGCAATATTTCAGCCATACTGTGGCGAGAGTAAATCTGAAGGAGATAACATCTTCTCTCAAATATAACAATAGTAACTGGTTTAAAAAAGATAACTAAGCATTATATTGTTAGCAACAGATAAACTACAGCCATAATATGGGCACTTCGTCTTGTCTACTAGTATAACCATGAGACCATGAGTGTGCACTCTTGCCAGTTATAGATTTGAAAAAGTGTGAAAACTTAAGAATCTAATTCCGCAATCCCACTTGGGGTTCATAAGTTAGACAACAAACTTGGCATCACTGAAGCATTGTCTGTATAGAACAGTACACACATAGCCCTATGATTCATTTAAAGGTTCTTAACTTTATAATAAAAGCAAAGACCCAGCCGCCGTAACTGTCTTGTGGGATTAAATGTTAGTCCCGATAAAGCCCCAATACATCTCTGGAGTCTGCTTGTGGTCAAGTGGCTGTGTCTACATCAGGGCTGTTTCCATTCCTCACACAAGTCACCAGTTACTAATACCCTCAGTCTAGACTTGATTACATGTTTGTGTCCACTGAAAGAAGCAACAGCCATTGTGAAAAGGCTAGCAGCCATGGCCACCACAGGAAATAAAGGTCTAACCAGGAGAGTCTAATTAGCTGTTTGTGTGACGAGACTGGGGCAATGCAGGGCACCCACAACCATTACTCAAGGGAAAATTAATTTTCTGGTTCTTGTTTGAGCTTTCCTCCTGCCAACATCAACTTTGAGCCATGTTTTCTGAGGTAGCGCTGCCACCTCCTGGGAGAAATCTGGCACCATTGTAAGATTTGCACAGGCCACCAAATGTTCAAAGGTCCATGGTAATTTTCCCTGCGTTCTGAGCTCTGGAAATTAGGACCTCCAAATGGGTTGAAAGTCCAGCCTTCCCATAATGCCACGCCTTCTAGATAGATAAATGATGTCCTCACCAGACCCTTGAGTTTAAATGGCCCTCTTTGAGCATGCTCCCGAGAAAATTGCCAACATATGACTGACTTATGTACACCAACATCTTCTGACCTTTGGGAGAGATTTTTACCAGCCACACAGGGGCATGAACCTATCAATTCCATTTCAATCAACAGCACAAGTATCTTGGAAGAACATCAAAGAGTTTTCTTTCAATAAAATGAATTTTGTGGCATACCCAAGCAAGCTTAGTGTGGGGCACAGATCAGGAGGTGAATTGTGGAGTTAACACAGTCAGGATGAGCATCTGTGCTCTTTACTGTTATTATTATTCACCTGATAAGTAAATGGATAAACCCGCCAAACCACCTGGATGTTCCATGTAGGATTTCACATTACTTTATAGAACACCTATGTGCGCATGTTGTTCTCTTTCATCATGTTTTATTGACAGCAGGCAATTTTTATATATGTAATAATGTTTTCATGAATATTGCAACTACATGCACTTTGTGATTCAGGAAATTTTTCAAAACATCACATATACATTCATACACTTGTAAACCACACATGAACAGAGCTACAAGTATTCTGGGACCCTTTCTGTGCCTTTATCTTGATACACGTAACTTTAGTTCATAGACTGAAGAGGATTGGGTGTGGAGATGGTGAGAAGAGCTGAGAGGGAGGCAATCATTGCCCACTTTATCACAGGACACGGAACAAATCCATCTTCATGACCCATGCTGAGGAAACTTTCTCGGCATCGTACCCTCTTTCATACGTGCTTGATCTCTTTAGAATGAAAAACCATGAAGTGGAGACCGGGATATGACCAACCTCTGCACAAAGACGAAATAAAGGCCAAACTTCATAATGATTAAACCTGCTCGGGCCTTTTTCTGCAGTCTGCTCGACTAAAAAGTGAACAGAATCAAGCCACTAAATGGAAAATCCATAATTGATTGGAGCTGAAGTGGGAGTTAAGAAAGAGAAGGGTAGATCAGGGGTCAATCAAATTTGGCTAGGATTGCCAGCATCAATTCAGGAGCTGAGCTGTACCGAGATACTAACTCCAGTCCAGGTTAGGCGGGGCACTCTGTAAATCACAAGCCCAATCACTCTTGCTTCATACATCACTGGCTTCTGGCAGAGGCTCTGTTACCAGGGCCGGCTACCCTAGTCTGCTACACTTTAGCCCAACAGGAAATTAAGTGAGTGGCCAGCATGCTGGTCAGTGTCCTGTACACAGCTGATAAAGATGCACTTGTTACATAGGAAAGCAGTTCCGATGTGGCAAGGAGCATGTAAAGTAGCCCATACAGACCAGTTGATGCCTGGTGAAGACCTGAGCCATCACATGTGCCAGAATGGAGACCTTTAGCCTGATTCTAAAAGAATGCAGCCACTATGTCTGGTATCTCGCCACTGTGTTGTCTCCAAACCCCAAATGACTACAAACCAGTGCAAAGGATGCAGGTCAGCAGTATATACAGCTGTTCTAAACATCTACATGTAGGCGACACTGAAGACCTTTGGTCAGACTGAGTATGCCAACTTTGCCAACCTTGCCAGGAATTTTACACTTCCTGCAATGTATACTTTCATTTCATCTTTGCCCAAGAATTCCATAGTGCACATATCAGATCATGACCAGCTGCTGATTTATCTAACAGTAAAATACACAAATAGATGACATGTACCTATAACACATAACACAGACTTAATTAGAAGATATTGCACAGACACCCGAGAGTACATTTAACCCGCTAACATGTTAAAGAGACATTCCCTGCAGGCACACGATTATCTTTGCATTACCATGGACAGGATGTGAAAGCACATCTACAGGTCCACAGCAAGAAGAATTTTACCCACCCCTCTACACTGTAAACATGCACGAGCTGACAACAAGCCAAAAACATGGATGTATTTTATACACATGCTGTATATGCACAGGATCATTTGATATTGTTTTCTGTACTGTTAATACCTAGACTGAGTGACGTGACAACCACTGCCCCTGTAACTACACATCTTAACCATGCTGACCAAGCATATTTACGGTCACACTGAAAGACAAGCCTGTATGCATGAGCCACAAAATCAAACAGGTGTTCAGCCTCAATGATCTGAGTTCACCAAATCTAAATCAATCAAATTCATAGAACTCTTGGGACTAGGAACTCATAAACCTAATTCTATATAGGTTTCCACAGATAGTAATAGACGGATGAAGATAAAAGATCTAACCATGAACGTGCTAGAGCAAAACCATTAACAGCTTAAAGCCAGAGAGAAAAACACAGCAGTGTTTTGACGAACATATAATTAAGCCTTATCCACTGCACATGTTCAGGTACATTCATTATTTATCTATGCAAAACAGCATGCACAGCATGCATTTGCCACATCAAAGACTCTGTCCTAATACATTAATGGAAAATTACATTCACTTAACAGAGCAGACAACTTCATACTTAGCTTAAAAGCTACTGGATTTAACATAATTATCACATTTCACACCTAAGTATATCAAAAGGCTCAACAATTCAATTAGCTTTTTAAAACACATCTTGACCATAATGGATTTTAAAATGAGCAACACCACATAAGCATAAACAAAACCTCAGTAACACCTGTAACCTATAAAAGCCTTAAATCACCAAAAGCGACAGACCTAGATTACCTGCGTATACAAGGGAATGATAGCAGCCTATATATCATCACTGATTTAATTTGATTCAATGTGACATTTGCTGGACTCCATCATCTTCTCATAAAAGTAACAAAGTAAAAGGCAGCCTGTAGGTACACATTCGACGACCACATCAATCATAACTGTATATCAGGAGAAAAGCCAGAGAAGTGTCCAATCCTCCCATAACTCTATGGGACAAACGAGAGATAAATCAGATCAATGGGATCTTCATCTTTCCACTAAACTGAACACTACGTAAAACTGCTCAACCAGTCTTCACCCCGCTGTGCAGAGGAAAAGCAATCTCCTATGGGGGGTGGGGGGGGGGGGCGTAATCAATTACCTGAAAAGATTGTCATTTGGTTAAAGTCAAATTTACACTAGTTCAGCTGAGGTCTGTTTTATCTATGTCCAGGCTTGGCTGATGCTATCCCACTGACCACATGCGCAAAGGCGTTTCATGTACATTTGAATTGGTCTTCGACCTTCACAGACACGCTCTTCCCCCTTGTCCTGACCGTGGCAGTTAGTACATCCAGACCACACTTAGCTCACCACAAAGTTTGCTCCACACTTGCTATGTGTAAATTCAGCTGACCAAATATTTAAACATACGAAATAGAAGGGGGGGGGGGGGAAGGTCATTTCTCCAAATGGTTTTCAAGCCAACGAACACAAACTAGGGACTCTGAAAAAAGTTTGGCAGCTGTGACCAGATATAAATCACTAGTTATTATATCTACGAAGGACCAAATGAACAAAAGGATAACAAGTGTGGATATTTCCATTGGGATGATTATTTTTTTAACTGAAAGCCATCTAGATACATTAATCTATTCAATGGATGTTCAAACTGAACATAAAAAGACTGTCACAAAGCTGATGAATGTATATGATTTCAAGGCACTGAGAGATATTCAAAAACACCTGACAACAAATGATCCAAATTCCTCAAAATGTAGTTATTAGAAGATATGTAGACAGAAAAGATATCAAGTTGCCTTTACCAGTCGAACTGTTAGCTTTTGCTGGATGTGCTTATCTAAACTTACCTCGACCAACATCTGCAATTACATGTACAAAAATTACAAAAAATGATTTCTTTGAAGCAGAAATTAAACAACAGGGCCTCAAGGGAGATAACAGAAGGAAAGCCCACATAAATCTTTGAAAATCATGTTACAGTGGTATCTCACAGGAGGCTACAAATCTCACCACCTCATCCCATCACCAGTCTCATTTCTCTTCACCTGACAGACAAGACCAAGGTTCAAACAAGTGGAAACACAAATAGCAACTGGGCATTCTTTACTGGCCCAAAGCATGCTCAGTGAACATTGGTTAAACTAGGGCTTCCAGTTTACTCTTACAATGACCATAGGTTTGTGGGCAGGAACAACTCAAGCAAGCAGCTGCCGTCATTATTTCTAGTATCAGACCCTTGCCAGACATTCCCACACCAGCTGAACCCATAAAACAAATTCTTACAACTCAGCCGAACAGAATGGATGACACAAGCGGCCTGCAAACACCAGTTCCTTCCCTACTAGCCCACCTTGCACGGCCGCCAACAGCCTTTTCAAGACTAACTTCTATTTACAGGCACTGTTATTACACAAATCAGAGTAAAATGCTATTGCATGCATGTAATTTTAATGACACTTTCTGCCTATTGGCACCAAACATTGCAAGAACTAACTGTCTAATGCAAAACCTTTCCCTTCCTACTCAAATGAAGTGAAATGATTGCAGGGAAATTCCACTGAAGTATTCACAACAGATAACCACCATCGGCATCTGAATGCTCTATAGTTTTTCTTGGTCCCGGTCAGATACATGTGTTCAAACCCTCAGACCAAAATTCTGATTCAGTTTTTAGCCCCTTCAGGAATTGTTCCTGCAAAAATACACCTTTAAATCATGATTATTGCTCTAGCTTCAAGGATGCTCACATTTACAATAGCTTGTTGTTTTTTCCAGTCACCAATGCCACAGGCCAAAAGTTTAAATGCAATTAATGAAGGATAAAAAGTTAAATTGTCCAGCTGACAAACAAGTCTTTTCTGGAGGCTATAAATTATTGATGACATGGCTTTGAGCTGTGAACTGATGGCTCTTGTATTGATTCCAAAACCTATTCCACATGAGGATAGTGTTTCCCCTGTTTTCAAGATATGACAAGCAAAAAGAGGGCATAGTTATCTTTCCCAACAGAGTTGGCCCTACACCCACCCTTGTATGTATGGGTAATATTCACCCACAAGTCTGCTAATTGCCAGGCTGGTCCACCCCATGCCCGAAGGAGGTGTGAGGAGCTTACCCCTCTGTCCCTTCCCCTCCTCACACCAAGAGGGCAGTGCCCAGAGGACCCCAACCAAATCAGAGTAATGGTCTCATTCTCCAGAGACAGGGTCCAATTTGTAGAGAGTAAGTGAATTGATGAGCGATGAAGGAGGTAAATTGACAAGCAAAAGGTCTTTAAGGTGATAGTGTCCACACTTGCCAAGCAGGATTATCTACTGTCAACCTCTGCTACCAAATCTTCCCATGGAGCAGTTCTTAGGACAACCTGTCTTCTTGCTCAATGAAAGCAGCTTATTTGTGGATCGTGTAGCTGTCACCAGGGAGCCAGGTTTACCACCAATACACTGCTTTGTCTGACAATTCCGGAACCCGCATGTTAGCCAGGAATCAATGACCTACATGGACAAATCCAGACACAAAGCCTCAGCCAATTGGTTGCTATCAGTCCTTTCTGCCTTTCACAATGGCATAACACCGCTAGCTGACCACTGATTGATTCTTCTGTCCAGGAATGACACTGATGTAGTTCCTCAAGTGCTGAATTACACAATTAAACTGCCTCTGACTACTCGGAGGCAGAGAGTCAATTTTTTCATCTGGTCACAATTTAGAGGGTTCGCATTTAACTACACAGCCACAGGAAACCATCAAATCTTCTACGTTTGGTTCAGAAAGAAAAACACCACTTTGAAAATATAATAAACCATGATTATTACTATTCAGAATACCAATTAATGGATGCTCAAAGAAAGACATACTGGACATGTAGTGCAATTTGTTG
Source organism: Acanthopleura granulata (assembly GCA_016165875.1). Classification (NCBI taxonomy): domain Eukaryota; kingdom Metazoa; phylum Mollusca; class Polyplacophora; order Chitonida; family Chitonidae; genus Acanthopleura; species Acanthopleura granulata. The sequence continues at coordinate 23,347,028 of JABBOT010000002.1, read as the reverse complement.
ACAGCTGAAAAGTTTGCTGAATTAACCATAATGATTAGCAGGATGTATAGTGTCCATCAAAATGCACGGCAAATGCTCATGAAAAAACAGTAAGCCAAGTGCTACAATTTCCAATATGTCCCCAAATGAGAAATGATCAAAATCAATTCATATTAATGATGTACAACATATCAACATAAAAAAAACCCCAGATGCAAGTAAATGGAAGATTGATGCCAATACTTGACAATCCATAATTTAGCTCATGTATTATTGAATGTTGAGCATCTTTTCCCAAGTGACAAAATCACCACTACTAGTTCCATTTCATTACGTTAGAACAAAGACAGTGTCATTAAAAATTCAACATTGTGCATGAAATAAAAAAGCACTACAGAAAAAAACACTGCAGACAGCGCTTGAGGTATACAGAGTCATGCTATGGCGAGAATTATGGGAGATCATATGTTTGAAATCAGAGGCTACACTCTTCCCCAGCATGTTCCCATGGTGATGTGTGTGTTTCTATTCATGTACAGAACCATCCCTGTGGCTCTACAGAGGATATATAGGATGTTGGTATTCCATTCATTTGAATCCATAAGTAAGTGTAAGTGGACCACATTGTCAGCTATGCCACTTTAAAAACCTCACACACACCACCTTTATCATGGTACTTTCAGGGAAAACATCAATGAGTTCTTTTTCTTGCTATCTCAGGAAAGCACTAATATACGTGCATAGGTTCATTAGTTCATAGGAGCCATAAATTCATTGCACAAATGTAGAAGATACACGCATGAATATTACACTGGCATCAAATTAAAATGATGGGAGAAGCAAATTTATTATACACGTACATGTAGACCTACATGTTGACATGATGACCTGTACATGCATACAGGAGTAACACTAACAAAGTAATCACCAGAGTTCACTAGAAAGCAGACTACATGTACATGTTCAAATAAAAAAAACCCAATGAAAACAAGGTAACAAATACACACATCAAGTTTACATCTAGATAAATTTCTCAAGACTTCAGGGATTTTTAGTTTAAGAGGCACACAAGAAAACTAAGGACTGATTCATACAAAAACTGACTCACTGATTAGTGTTTCACTTGTATGACAGCAATCAGTCTTGTGGCTTGTAAAACCAGAGTGCAAGCAATCACCAAGATCAAAGATGAATTTCTCACATGAGACAGAGATGTCACACTGGGAGAAGGCAAAGTTTTACTGGAATGAGGATGAGAATGGGATTCTTCTCACGACCTCCGTATTACAGTAAATCTGTTGGATAGCTTTCAAGTCACATTAAAATTCATGTTTTCATCACAACAGAATATATATTGTTTCAGGCCATTATGAGCATTGGATATCCAAACTCTGTTTACTTTTTTATACATGACTACATTTGTAAATATTAAAACCTGTGAATCACTTATGACAACTTGTTTGTGGTACTGGACTCAGGTGGATTCCGGCAAACTGAAAAGAATCCACTCAAAATCCTGGTAAAGAATGACACTAACATGACATTAGCAAACTTCATGCAAAGGCCACTTTAAAAATGCCACTACATGTATTTCTTTTCACAACTTACTGCCACCATGACACTACGAAAACTGAAAATTCACTGTTTGAGGCTGGTATTTGGAAAGAAGATGCAAGGAAACAGTTTTACTCAACTTCTGATTACCTATGGAGAAATGTCAATGCTTCAAGCAGTAAAGCTATAAATATGATTGACCTACATGTGTGAAAAACATATCAGGATCGATAATAATTAACCCTTGAAGCCCTCAACCGATGTTTACTTATATCAACCATATGTCATTACTTTGATAACTCAATTCAATAAATATATGTGTATACTGGGAAAGAGTAATGCCCTTAATGAGTAGAAATGCATGTTTTCATTACACTTTTGTGACCCTACACCTATAACAGCAGATAAGGCAAATTGCCTGCACAGCTCTGTCTATAATTAAATAGTTCAGATAGCTTTGTTAATGCCATAGGTGTCATATAAGCGTTTAATCTACGTTAATACATCTCATCTAAACATTGACAGACAATTTAGATTGCCAATAAGATAACCCCTTGTCATTATAGAAGTATCAAATGTCCAGATTTTCCAGTGTCCTATACAACTGTGTCAAACATTATCCCCTTTAAAGCTGATTTCCAGGCTAAATGTCTGATGACGATATACATTATGAGCATAGACGCAATCTTTGAAAGTAAAGCACTTGGTTGGGGGATGGGGGTTGGGGAATGGTTTGGTGCAAGGGCTGGAGAGAATGGATAAGGTAATGTACAGTGTACTTGCTATAGTGCCTGATTTCCAGCAATTTCCACCTATATAACTTAACGTGCAGCTTTCTTTTAGAGCAACAGAAATGACAGATTATTGCTTTTACATGTATCTCATTGAAGTTCATGTAAGATGATCAACATAACCTAAACAATACTTTCCCTTGGACAAAGGGACATAACAAACGCGGTATGTTGCACAAGCATGTGTATAAGTGGTATAGCGGACAACCTCTAAAGCTCTAAGCCCACTACACTTCCACTCATCAGTTCCGGAATGGTAAGTGATCAATAACAGTTAACTATGATTTTATGTGTGGCCTGAATATGTTGTGGTAGCAGCAAAGTGGATTTGTCTGAGAGGAGGAGGATGTCAGGGTATGTGAGGGGAGGATGGGTGGGAGGGGTGGCATGGTTCCAAGACGGATGTCATGTCAGGGGAGTGTGGGGGGTGATCGGTCATCGCGCTGGCCCAGACCAATTCACACGCTTGTTCACTTGCTTCCCTGACATAGTCGGTCTCACTTACGCTTCCTCCTTAAATACATGCAGCATGCAGGACCCCAGTGAACAATAACCAATTTCTGCCTACAAACTGATGCTCAGGCTGATTTCCTTGGCATAAAAATCAGCAACGATCAACTCCGCCGACACAAATACTAACTGTACAAATGACTTTATAACAGGCTGCCGATGCACGGCGCATACAGAGAAGAAAAGTGACACTCCACTGGGAGTCGACGGTATCTATTTGAATTAAACATTTTGAAAAAATAGAACATAATATTGCTACATTCCCACTAGTAGAAGTAAACTGAGACAAATTGTTGCAAGGAAAAACGATAAGGAGGTCATCAATAAGGAGGGCATTAAAGGCTTCCCCATCTGCTGGCAGTATAAGCCCTGCACAGAGAACATTATTAGATCTTCATGTTTTATCTACAACAATGTCAAACATTTGGAAGAAAGCAAACAGTTATTAATCATCATTACAACCTAGTCCCTGTTCTCAGTAGTTTGTAACCAGAAGTGAAGTGAAGTGATGACAATTCTACAACTTTACCTGAAAATAGCAAAACATGGAACAAGAACAATTTTTATAGTCAGAGATAACTGTATTATATATAACGTGTATATATATCCGTTTTCATTGAAACCAAATTGAACAAAAAAAAAACACAAAATTTTAATATTTACTGTAAATTACCTATAAATTTGACAGCAAAGTGCATTTTAAGACAAAAATAAATGTCCAAAAAGCTTTCAGAGCTAAAATTTAGAGATTTACAATGGCATGTAATTCTACCTTCCAAACACTTTTCAAAGAAACTATAAAGTAATATAAACTTTCATGATAAGGAAAAATTAGTAATCAAGCCACAGATAAAATTTTTTTTTAAATATATACAATATGTGAAATTCTACCCATTAGCATATACATGTAATGCACATGTAACCGTTTCTGAGAAACATTTATAGCTAATCAACACCTAGAGAGCTAGACCTAAGCTTATAAGGAGCGGAGACAGTATCTGCTGAAGAATTATATCACTGGGGAATAAAGAAACACCCTTGTCACTAAACTTGTATTTGTAATTCATATAGCTGGAAAATCCCTTTTGACACATGGAAGTAAGCGTATATCCTGTGATGTAACGGAGTTATGGCATCATCAATCATTTGTACTCCTTACTGAAACAAAATATACGAATACAACAAGCCTTTTCACCTCTTATTTCAAAATGGATGGACCTGGCTGGTATGTCTAACCTGTCAGCACTTTAACCCTATGGGTGTCCTGGGGAAAATTTGGCCACAGTTGTATCAGGTGCAGTGTTTTATAGATGGTCGTTGATAGAGCTGGCGGGGCAAATCTGTGTCTTGTGATCTGTGGGCCAGACTCCCGCGGGGGTCAGCCTAATAAGGACAATGGCCCAGATGTGTTAGTCTAATGGGTACTCACCGGCCTGGTGTGATAGGCACGTGACAGACACCGTAACCGCGAGCAACTTCACGACCGTTGAAATCCAGTCCGTAGCAGTGGACAATTAGCTGAGGCCCTAAAAAAACACACATCGAAAGTGCTGTTTACCATCACTTTATTCAAACACAGCATCATTTAATACACTGTTTGTGTTTCTATTAGATTCACATTTGTGATCATCCTGATAACAGCTTGTTTTATACATGACAGCCTTGGATTTCATGAACACATGTAATTCAATAAACTGCTTATAATAATCTGACTATAATCTGTCACATAATGGATTGATTTTTAACAGTCAGACATACATGTACATGTGCATTTACATAACATGTAGTACAAATGATGGGGGATAACAACGTAGTTTTCAGCAGTCTGATTTACCAGTCATAATGAATCAGTTCCTAATGAGTCAAAGAATGAGTTTTATTTATTTATATATTTTTCTGACTAGTGCCACACTAAGGAATATTTCACCTACAATGTATATGAGAGCAGATAGCATCATGATTTGAGGAAACCCACTGTCTTCCACATGTTGCTGGCAGGCCTCCCACATTTTGAGGATTAGCCAGTTTAAACTGGACTTGGAACTCAGAGCAACCGCATTGGTGAGAGGCTCCTGTGTGGTTTATACAGTGCTTTAGCGCACCACTCCATAATTATTGCACACTTTCTTTGGAAATATCTATTTCAATAAATGAAACAGATCTCAGTTCCATGGCCCTGTGGTTAGCATGCTCTCACCAATGTGATCGCTCTGAGATCAAGTCCAGCTCATGTTGGCTTCTCCAGCTGTATGTGGGAAGGTCTGGAAGCAACTTGCACAGGGTCGTGTCTTTCCTCCCACAATAATGCTAGCTGCTGCTGTGTAAGTGAAATATTCTCTAGTACAGCATAAAACAACTAATCAAATAAATAAATCAATATTGTAAATCTTCAACCCTTTCAATCATTAAAGCAGTTTTGAAATAGTAATTTATGCAAACAAAAAGCCAAAAACGATGTGTTACCATAGGTATAAGTTTCATAAAACTATAAGAATTATTTCTCTAGACCTTTCAGTTCTCCAAGAAAATACTGATATAATTGCTCTCAGCGGTGGTCGAAAAGATTGAAATATTAGGATAAATACAATGTAAAGTCAAACTCTCAGGATCATTTCTCAATGTAGACTCACATGAACTTCCTACAGGATCTTCCATTAGAACAAAGTCAATATTACCATCAAAGCAATGACAACGACCTGGGCATAAACTACAACATATCACAGGCTGCTTGTGTATGATGCTGTAGTAACACAATCTTGCTTACAGGGTATGTAACTGACCTCAAGTTTAGATGCAAGAGCTTGATTTATCAAACTAGCAGTAAATCTTTCGCGCTCTGAAAACTGGATCAGCATTGTTTGATGAAGATCAATACCATACAATGTCTTTGAAGAGCCAAAACCCACATGGCCAAACTATCCATTTACAACCCTTGTCCAAAATATTAGATTTACATTGTTGTCATAGATGAGAAGATGCCCCCAAAGGTATTATCTACATTGCATGGATCAGCGATGATACATTTAGAAGGCTTAAATTTCAATACACACATTTACACAGATTAGATTATTTCTGATTTATATCTGCAAACACAGTTCTCAGTAATATAGAAAACAATGCTTTACGTGTAAGTATGTATATGTGCATTTTTGTACAATGACAAATTTGTACAGTCCACTGTTTTCATCCTTCTCTCAATCTACACCGTACAAATACATGTACGACAGAATACATGCCAGCAAAAAATACAACATCACTAAAATATAAAATTTATTTATTTATAGGATTGATGTTCACTGTCATACTTCGTAACATCTATACCTTCAAAAAAGAAGCTATCAAACATCGTGTCTACATGATGCAAAAGCTATCAATCTGTGAAGTTTGACATGCAATTAAGTGTTCCTGCTATAAATACTGATTAAACTGACAACATTCCTCTACAGCTGCAAGGCATAATATTAACACATCTTATTGACTGTCAAACGGCAACCTCGTGTAAGATACATTTGTTCACATCACAAATTCAACAAGAAATAGCCACCAAATAAAAAACAAGTGTGAATGCCACTTCAGTAATGATGCCATTTTGAAATAAATTGCAGTTATTTTAATATCACATGTATGTACACGTTAAATTTTCCAAAACAGTAAAAATATATGCCTGAGGATTGCTCCATTCCCTAAATTCTTGTTGTATACATGTAAGCATATCGAAAAAAAAGAAAAAAAAACACACACACACAAAGATGTGCTTAAAATAAAACCTTCCAGGCTGATCTCCACAGGGGTTCACCCATCATAAAGCAGGGCTACATAATTATACTGCAACAGCCGAGAGGTGTGTTCAAGGTGAAATTCCCGGAGATGATTAAGATTCAACCGTAACTTCAAGGGACTGTTTTAAAGAATTATAATCAGCTGTCTTTACGCGTGAACTTGTCATTGTACATGCTCAGCTGAAGTCAGTGATCATGAGTAGATACCAGTACACACAGGGCACACAATGATCAGCCTGGAGTAAGAGCACTTTGACTGTGTAGCTGAGGCATCATGAGGCATGTCGTCAGGCCAGATATCAGCTGTGTCTTCATCATGGCAGATATCAGTTGTGTCTGCATCATGGCAGATATCAGCTGTGTCTGCATCATGGCAGATATCAGCTGTGTCTTCATCATGGCAGATATCAGTTGTGTCTTCATCATGGCAGATATCAGTTGTGTCTGCATCATGGCAGATATCAGTTGTGTCTGCATCATGGCAGATATCAGCTGTGTCTGCATCATGGCAGAAATCAGCTGTGTCTTCATCATGGCAGATATATCAGCTGTGTCTGCATCATGGCAGATATCAGTTGTGTCTTCGTCATGGCAGATATCAGTTGTGTCTTCATCATGGCAGATATCAGTTGTGTCTTCATCATGGCAGAGGGAAGTGACAACAATATACAGTACTATGCATATACATTGGTTCTGGGAACCGACTGCTCCTGCTAAACACTGCCTCTGAGGTGATATGACAGAAATGATGGATGAAGCAACATTCAACTCCAAAGAAAACTTGTAAGGGAACATAACAGTGGACATGTAGCTTTGGGTGAATTGTGTGCACAATTAAGACCTACATACATATACATGTCTGTGCACCAAACAAAACTATAACTTTCCTCTGAGAAAGCAAATGCAGCCAAGCCGTTTAAATTCTTATCTTGTTTAGGTGACCCTCCACTAAACCCCTGAAGCAAATTTCATTGAGACTGCATGGTCCAGAAGTTTTCCACATTTGTTCTGATATCAAAAAAAAGAAGTATTCCATCACAGACACATAACTTATACGGCAAGAAGTTGTTACTACATGTCTATAACTATGAGCTATTAAACCAAGTTAAAAAAGAACATGTGCTACAAACGTGTTTAAGACATTTCGAGGTAGAGTGATGTCGATATTTACCACAATATCCTTTGGTTCAGATGTAAAAACAGGTAGAAATGTCTATTTAGGGTAAGTTAGATGTATCTCCAGGGGACTTTAAGGTCAGTTAGACATAAACCTGACATGTTCCCATGTGGTCAGAACTGTTTATGTCTGACATGAACTCCATGCAGTCTTTTAGCAGAGAAAAAATAAACGAGTGCTCATTTTTTGTGCTGTAAAGGCTGTTCCATTATTGCATCCTGTACTTACAGCCCGAGGGGTTCGTACTCTTAAAGGACACATCTATGGGGAAATTCCAAACAAATTGTTGTCTATCATCGAAGCTCTTCTTCGTCAACTGAGACATCCCTTCTTCCAAACCCTGAAAGTGAAGCCAATGATATAGTACATGTACAGAACCGCCTAAGAAAAAAGTCGAATCACGTAAATGGGTTCTTGAGGAGGAATTTCCCCCCAAAAATGTAATTTTAGAAATATTTGATCTTTCTTTCCCCAAAATGCAATAATTAAAGTGACAGCAATGCCACTGATTCAGACATATCAAAACTTCTCTATTAATGTAATCCTACTCTATCAATCACTTCTCTATTAATGGAATCCTACTCAGGAACACTACAGCGTTAAGACATACCTGTTCATAGATGGACATTTTATGTAGCTACACGATGTAGTTTTTGTTTCCATTTACGAGCATAATCTACAGATACAGTAGCGTGTTGCAAGAAACAATGGATAATTGACCTCCATTGAATTACCTCACTTGAAGTAACTCTCTCATATTAATGGCGCATTTGTTTGAGCCCTCTGTAGTCAGGTGAAAGTGGCTAAATACAATGTACCTAAACTAAAGTAAGATCAATTGGCAATACTTTGATAAATCTTGATCACAACAAAATAAATTTACCTGCAAGGCTGAGAATTTCGGAGAAAATAGATGATTTCTTCTCGCAAGTTTTATCTTGCCATGAATTGCTTACTCTCCGCTAGATTTTCCCAGCTGGGCTAAGAAAACAGTGTTCAGTAGAGATTTCCTGTCAACAGCTGCCTATCCACAAAGTGCAATGAGCAAATTTTCATACATTTTGCCATTTGCCTATTGCACTGCTTAACATCGCTAAGGCATAGACCTGGTGAGATGGTCGATTGTGACTTGCCGAAAGTTTTTCCACTCCTGTGTGAGGGCAACACGCAACTAAGCGATGTTACCTGGAACTGGAAGTCCCAGAAGGACGTCACACAGGTGTTCAGTTGGGGACAGAAAAGGTCAATACACTGGCCAGTTGAGCACATCAACGTTTTCAGCCTGTAGAAATGCTCTGCATACTGTAGCAACAGACATTGTTGGGGATGGGCATTGTCATACTGAAATGTTACCCCATGGTGCCAGACAAATGAGACCCTGGAGTGGTCTATGGACTTCTTCATGACATCTTCTGAGATGACTGATCATTCACACATTAAAGCTAAGGGCTCTGGCAACAGCTCTAAGTGTCATGCCAGCATTGAGCATGCCGATGGCACGCTCTCATTGGCTTTGTGGCATCTATGGCCTCTTGCCTTTTGACAAAACTTGTACTGTATGGGTGGCCTTTTGTACGGAGTGCCAGGGAAGATCACTGCATACCACAGATAGGACCACATTTGTCCGACGGGTCTAAATGGTGACTAGGTTTGAAATCAACAACAGTTTGGTTTTGGAGACTGGAATGTACACAAGTGTGGCGTTTTGCTCTTGGCCATCCATCACTGCATTAACTTGTGAAATATTGCAAAAACAAATGTGTTGCACTTATATTTTTGTTCAGTACATTTTTTTCTCTTCTGATCATCTCTCAGCCATCATTTGTGCAATTTGGGTTGCATATTTAGTGGGGAAGAGAGAAGATCTCTGTCGACTGCAGATTAGCACACTTGTTAACTTGCTTCAATTTCTTGTTGGACACTTGTTGAACTACACAGCAATGTTTGTTGGCCAGAGAAGAAATGTGCATTCTGATGTGTAGAAAATAGTTCCTACCACCAAGAAATAACCCACCGATTGCATAGCCATTCAGACTTTTCTATGAGGTCCCACTTATCACAGTTTCATGCACCAAAAACTGATCTCGTTTTATGTTATGTTGGCTGTCACCGGAAAAAGGAAGTAATTCAGCGCGGGCCAATCATATACTTCCAATCTTCAACCACATGCACATAGAAATCATGAAGCAATAGACTTACTGATGTAATGGCCCAGTCAGGGCCAAATGTGAAGCAATACCGACAGTAAATGTCATCGAACTCTGGAAACTGAAAAGAAAACAAGACATGTATCAAAACCTGAAAACAGCTGTGTTTTTGAGATTAACGTTTACATTAAAGCTGTGAGAAGTTTATTTATTTATTTATTTATTTCACTGGTGTTTTGCGCCATACTCAAGAATATTCCACTTATACGATGATGGCCACCATTATGGTGGGAGGAAACCAAGCAAAGCATGAGGGAAACCTATGACCATCCACAGGTTGCTGCCAGATCTTCTCACGTACGACCTGAGAGGAAGCCAGCGTGAACTAGCCTAGAGCTCACAGTAATCGTAATGGTGAGAGGCACCTGGATAATTAAGCTTCACCACTGCACTATTACCCCCTCAACCATGGAGGCTCTTAACACTACAATTAAGAAAGTCAAATGTTTGGTCATAGCTAAATGTACCACTAGACCATCCACACATGAAAAATACTGACTCCAGAAAGGGAGTTAATATTAGAAGTTGCAGATGAAATACTGATAGTGTTATTTATACATGTACATGCATGTTAGAAGCATTACCACAAAGCACCTGTGTCCCTGATAGTAATTAAGCGTGGATAAAGCCTGTCAAATATATTAGTGAGCTGTGCAGTAATACACAAAGTTCAAACAGCAGTTCACATCTACAATTACATCTAGTACATGGTTTTACTTCCTTCACTGAACATAGGAATAACTTCAAACGAAAATCCAGATGCGACACATCTTTGTCAAGAAATCTGAGCTTGGCATCACAGATTTACAGGGACGAATCACAACATGTACTTTGTAAACATCTATTCAATCATGTTAAAAGACTTAAACTCAGTTCCAAGTTAGTTAAAAATATTCTGTCAAATCAGGTACACGAACAATAAACTTGTGTGCCAAAAAAACATAATGGATTTGTTGCAAATACAAACAAAAATGTGATAAAGACATTATTGTGCTCCACATTAACTGAATGTTTTGCCAACATGATTGATTGGTAACAACTGCCACTGTCAACCAGGAGGCCCTGCTCACTCCATCTCTCAGCTGAAAGTGATACTTGTCAAGACAGACCTGTGTCTCCCAGCAGGACCGGAGCTTTCCAATCTTGAATTTAACTGTTGCACTCATACATCAAATTATTCTGCATAAAATATGCAGTTTTCTTTGGTTTTGTCTGATTCTTTGTTTAACAAATTACCGTCATACTCATTCAAGAATTTTTTTACTTTGATAAATAATGGAGGCCTGTTTTACAGGTGAAGGAAACAGGAGTGTCTGGTGTAATCCAATAACTGTTGGCAAATTACTGATGAAATTTCTGACATACAGATACATGTATGCGCACTCTGCATATCTATATATACTGTGGTCGTAAGTGGTCTCTTAGGGGGCCTCCGTGGCTCAATTGTTTGGTGCGATAGCGCAGCGTAATGACCCAGACCATCAATGGGGGTTGCTGTGAGTTCAAGCCCAGCTCACGCTGGCTTCCTCTCCAGCCGTACATGGAAGGTGTGCCAGCAACCTGCAGATGGTCATGGGTTTCCTCCAAGCTCTGCCCAGTTTCCTCTTACCATAATGCCAGCTGCCGTCATATAAGTGAAACATTTTTGAGTACGGTGTAAATCTCCAATCAAATAAATAAATACATAAACATCAGTGGTGTGAATGAGCACTACACTGTGCAACTGGCCACATACGTGACGCTGACTGCTTACTGTCATGAGAGCAGAGGAGTGTACAAATACCCTGTCATGGACAGTCTTGAGCCTACACCTTCTGCTGAACGTCTTCTTTAACAGAAGGGTACATGTGCAGACTGATGATGGTTAACTGGTGCTGGCAATAATTCAATGTTAAGGAAATGAAAGGAGTAAATGCGAAAGAAAGTCCCATTAACACACAGTAATTAAAACTGTTTTGTGATGTAAGAATAATTACATCTTCCCTAAAGTTTGATACATGTACATATGTAATTGCCACAGATTCTTACCACATCCATTACTGAAGCCATTTTTCTCATTTAGCTTTATTCAACTCCTTACACATATCCTAATCTCATTGGAAAAAATTAGAATCACATGTTTTATTTCATATTGGGGAACATTCCTCTTCGTTCTGAAATATAGCTGACGACGGGTTTGCTTTATCTAGCATTACATGTCCGTGTATGTGTTTTATCATGAGTAAATGTAAATCAGTTTGACGCATATCCCCATTGTTCCCATTCACCTAATACTGCAGATAAGTCCTGCAAACTAACATACAAAATCTGTATTCATTTGATTCCCTGGTTAAATCAGAATCCAGCTTCATGCATACAATACATGTATTGCTATGAAGTCCTATTTACACGTATATGCTGTCACAAGGTACACGTACATAGTACCTGTACATCTGGTTTGCACTAGTGACTGTGAACGAGTTACTGTGTCATTTCAGTAAAAGACCAACAAATGTTGAAAGCCGTAATTGCCCTCCAAGAAAAAAAAAAGAAATTGTTCAATACAGATTGGCAAAAAATCTGAAAAAAAAGCCTGTCATTTCACCACATATCAAGTGGTGCCTAGCCAAGAGGGAGGTGGAAAATAAATCTACATCTGTCTGAAGATAGTTCTTATTTCCACATTACTGTTCCTAACTTGACTGCAAATTGCTTGTATCTGTAATAAATCACACAGAAGCCATGCTACATGTATAAAGAGAAACCAATACATAATAAACCACAGCCACAAGAAGTCAATGAGCGAGAGAGAGAGACACAACTTGATGCATGGTGACTATACAATGATTGCACGGCTGGCTACCATGATTTTGTTTGGTTCATGACGATCAAAGGGCTGTAATGAGCACATGTTACAATTTAATGTCAGTAATATGCCTGCAGGCTGTCCAGCTGAATGCTCTCCATTGCATGGGTTTGCTTTGTCAAACAGGCCTATATCTACATGTACATAGAGCTCCACATTATGGTGTCCATACTGCTCAGATACATGTAACAATTCAGTTCTACTTTGGGCACGTGTTACAGGTGTGTATACTCGTACACTAAAAGGAAACAGATTCACTTTTTACATGTACATGCAGGTGTATAACAGCAATCTATGGACAGCCATTCTTTAAGGCTCTGATCCTTAATTTTAACGAAACCAAATGTAAACATTAACGCACTATACTGCGCTGCAACTGCATGGTCAATTCAGGTTTCAGCAGTGCTCTATTGAATGCATAATCTGGCACTGCAATGAACAAAAAGAAACAAGCTGTGATCATCTCCTGATGGAGACAATTTTCAGGAAGTTTTGCATGCACATAAAAATGCTTGACATGCACATGTACATGCACCTGTATCTGTGATGATTATAAAATGTGACCATACAAGTCTTCTACCTTGTGTACACCACTTACAAGTGTATCACAAACTCTCAATTTGTGCTAATTTTAGTTCTCATCAGGTGATATAAATTACAGAGAAATCTGCTCAAATATACCTGTACACAAATTTTGTTCAGAATTCAAATTTTTATTCAAGATCTGTTCTTTTTTCCAGTGTGGTAAGAATTTATTTTCTTTATCACAGTAGTTTGAAAACACAACTGGTATTTTCAAGATCATGTAGTATAAAGCCTTAGAGAGGATAAACAAGCTTTATTCAGAACCGTTTCAAGATTCTGATATCAGAAAAATAATTTAGCATCACTGCATTGTACATAATGCATAGATTTAAAAAAATGCATGAGTTCTGGTTAGGTGGGTATTTACATAGTACCTGAGAAAGAGCATGGTACATATAGTTGGAAATCTTAATAAATCTTAAGAATGGCCTTGGCAACTGAAACCATAAAATATTGATGAAAATAAAATTTGCTCTGTCCATAATACTGTCTGCAGTTCCATGCAAAAATATTATGCAGTAATACTGTTCCAGCTGTTAATACTGTGGACTGTCTTCATCATGAAAGCCATAAGCCTGATGGTCATCAAACCACAGAGGTCAGAGGTCATGCAAAGGAAAGCAGCACCAGGAGATTTATGAACAGATTACCAATCTACCCTAACATGGAATTAATAGGTTAAGTACACAGAAAGATCATGTCAAAGCAGTGAATGCCAGGAGTTAGCTGCCTTACACAGACAAGCACACATCTGAAGACTTTACTATTAAGGTATCCTTTAAGAAACCTGCCATGGAAATTATCACGGTTCGTTCATCAAGGGCTTAGAAATGGCTTCTTGTCTGTCACCAAAATGACCAGAAGCCTGCCATTTTTGTTTGGCTGGAAGACTTATGGAGGACCAAAATAGAATAGGTGCCTTCTGCTAGAAGCAATTATGTCAGATTATCTGACGATATTTGTACCCTGTTTATAGCCAATGGTTTTAGGTACACATAGCCAAGCCAATAATAAATCAGAAAACCAGGGTGCATGTACCTTAGCTGATATTCAAAGGAAGGCCTGAAGGACCAATAAAGAGTAAAGTTCAGTTGTGGTTTGGATGCTCATCAACTGTCTACACGACGAAGTTCCAACTTGTTCTGATCAAGTGCTTTATGCTTCTTCAGCAGATAGCAATATAGCACATAGAGTACAGGCACATGTGACTGATACCAGAAGACACAACTGCCACACATGACTGATGACAGAAGTCACATACAGTACAGACACATGTGACCAATACCAGAAGACACAACTGCCACACATGATTGATGGCAGGAATCACATACAGTACTGGCACATGTGACTGATACCAGAAGACAACTGCCATACATGACATAGCAGAAGTCACATACAGTGCAGACACATATGACCAATACCAGAAGACACAACTGCCACACATGACTGATGGCAGAAATCATATACAGTACAGACACATGTGACTGATACCAGAAGACACAACTGCTATACATGACTGATAGCAGAAGTCACACACAGTACAGGCACATGTGACCAATACCAGAAGACAACTGCCATACATGACATAGCAGAAGTCACATACAGTACAGGCACATGTGACCAATACCAGAAGACACAACTGCTATGCATGACTGACACGAGAAGTCACATATAGTACAGGCACATGGGACTGATACCAGAAGACAACTGCCATACATGACATAGCAGAAGTCACATACAGTACAGGCACATGTGACCAATACCAGAAGACATAACTGCTATGCATGACTGACACCAGAAGTCACATATAGTACAGGCACATGTGACTGATACCATTTAGACATACAGAGTTCAGGTACATGTTCATGTGACTTATGTAGCCTGTGTAATAGAATATGCTTGCGTGTACATCTGTGTGTATTACGTACATGTACCATGTTTGCATGTACACATGTGGATTTATGTTCATGTACTTTAATTCTCAGAAGAGTTCTTTGCATCGGGAGCTGGAAGGTGCTGTCACAAGTCCACAGCTCTCTGATGAGTGTATGAGCTGATATGCATGGCCAACGGCTGATGTCACAGGTTATTACCTCTGGCAGGTGTAGTGGCATGTAAATGGCCTGGCCATGGGTGTGGAGGGAGGACCAGTGCTGTGGACTGTCACATAACAAAGTGGAAGCCAGCCCTACAATAATCTAATAGCCATCAGCCCCAGGCTTTTTACGCTGGCCTGTATTACTGTATCCATGTCTCATCCCAAGCTTTATACAATTAGCTGAGGGAGTCACCTCTTTGGTATTAAAGCCTGTCAAATTGAGAAAGCATGGACAAGAGTAAATGGCTTGCCGTAAACTCCTACCTTCACAAACTATTCCCCGGCCTAAGTTAATATGGGTATTATTCTAGCAGCCATCACATTTCATTTGGCAAGGTAGTGGCCAACAGCTCACCTGGGACTGGGCAGGCCTTTCACCTAATTATTACCCTGCCTTAAGTCCTCCTCCCCAGCCCCCTTCCCTAGATAGTGTATTAGCAGCCACTAGGTTTCCATCTAGACGGATCAGTCCTCTTATCCCAAGGATACCCTAAATCCAGTTCGCTTTTGTCAGCCCTGATTTGTAAATTATGCATGAAATTGGACAACATGCGCACAAGTGGGCTGCTCGGGACTTGTACTTTAATACTTCCATGTACATATGTAATAAGTAAACTGTATCATGGTGTTGACAGTACATGTATTGAAGTAGAGCTGAAAATTGGTGCATGCTGTAATTCAGAAAATATTTTCGGTGCAAAAGACTGCATTCAATGTACAGGGTTCTCTTGTATGAAGCGCTCTTAACACTACGAGCAGGTAATTACCATGGCAACCAGAACTGTAGGCATGGCAGCTACATGTGCGTGCTCATAACTTAAAAAGAGGGCTTCGTGCAGGTCGACCCAGGCGCATCTAGAACCTTCAAGCCCGCTTTGACAAGCACAGTGTGATGCCATACAAACTAAATAAGAAAGCAGTCCGGCCATAAAAAGTGGACAGGAAAACTCTGTCATGCACAAACATGCTGATGAATAAATTATTAGTTGCTAAATTCATAGAGCATTTCATGTTCAACTCTGTCTGGAAAGTTAGAGAACTGGCTGGGATTGTTAAGGTTTTAGTTTTCTTTCTGTTTTTCAAAACAATTTTGCATTCAAAGGGAAATTGCAATGATTCCAAAGATTTAGGACCTTTTCTGATGGGGAGATGACAGCAAACAAAGCATACATATTTTTAAGGATGGACTCCTTTATAAGCTTTCAAATCACATGTAAAAGTATTTGTCTGGTTCTTGCATTTCATTAAAATTTAATCACTTAAGAGCCCCTTTGGTGTCAACACCTCTGTGTATTACAAACAAGGTGAAATGATAAAGATTGAGCTGGTATGAACTGTTTTGCTAAACTGTAAAAAAGTAAATTAAAACCGATAATGTACGTTTCTTCGGAAGATACAGAAACCTGGAAAGCCAAAGATTTTGTTTTATACAGAATCTTCAGTTATATGAGTTAAACTGTATTACTTTTGAACCATCTTACAAACAAGGTGAAATGATAAGGATTGAGCTGGTATGAACTGTTTTGCTAAACTGTAAAAAAGAAAATTAAAACCGATAATGTACGTTTCTTCGGAAGATACAGAAACCTGGAAAGCCAAAGATTTTGTTTCATAAAGAATCTTCAGTTATATGAGTTAAACTGTATTACTTTTGAACCATGCTGTTATGTTTGTTCCTGAGGATTTCTTGCACATAATTTTTCCACCTAGTTTCGATTGTGATGGGAGTGGGACTTTCTGCATGAAAATGGTCACACATACACATGTGTGTACACAGGGGGCAGAATCGCCCAAAGGCTATTTATACATAATACATATAACAAGGTACATAACTTCAACGCCTGGGGCATGAGGCCTGACTTCACATAACTGAACATAAAACACAAAAAAAATATTCCAATCTCAATTAACCAATGCTCATTCGACAAGTTTGGCATACTTAGCTTCATACCTTGGTGTATGAATCAGCAAACAAACACACTTTCATGGCCTTAAAACACACAAGTTTGTAGCTTTTGTTTAGTTGTACAAATTCGGTAACACGGGAGTCAGGTCACAGGGAAAGGCTTCATATATGTATGCATATATATATATATATATATATATATACATACTGTGAATGCCTTTTTATTCGCGCGGTTCTAACTTTCGCAGATTTCGAGGTATTTACTTTTCCGCAAAAACAAAAACCAGCGAATACAAAACCCATACGTTTCTTAAATACACGTATATCATATTATGTACTAGTATTAGTCCACACTACAGCATGTACACTCTACTTGAGCTGCATAAAATAAAGGACAAAGCAGGTATTTTGGTAAAATTATTTATTTATTTTAAACAGATGTTGTAATCATACACTACACAGCACTACAAATTTAATGGCACAATTAAGTTCACAAACGTTGAGAAATATTTACAACGTACTTGTATGGACTCCGACTTTAACAAATCCAGCTTGGATTAAATCCTGTCTCTTGCTGATTATCTCATGGCACTTGATAATCCAGCGAGCATGAATAGGCTTCAACACAGCGGTGTATCGACATCGCTATACTGTTTCTTACAGTAAGGGATAATGACTTCGTTCACATACCGCAGCGTGGACTCGTCTGTACTTCAGTGGGATTCCTTAATTTTACCGAAGTCTTCTGGTAATTTCTTCACATCTTTTGTCCCCTTTCGTTTGACATATCCCATTCATTTAAGTAAGGATCGGGCCCAGGTCTCTGTAATAGTAAGTGTGCCACCAAACTGTGGAAGTTTAATTTTGTCCTGTTTTAGAAGGATGCCTTCAGCTGCCGCCATAACAATTCGACGATTTATCACTCCGCCACTCAAACGCACTTTTTTTACCCAGTCCTTCACCATATCGTCAAGTTTCTGTCCAATTAACAAGGGATGATCAGTTGTAGCCTTAGGGAGGGGTCGGATAACACTGCCGGGCTTTTTTCCCCATCTTTTTCAAGTATGAAGACTTCATACTTCGCACGGTGCTTTCATTAATAGGGCGACCTAGCTGAGAGGAGAATTTACGGGCAGCACGTGCTATGCTGATTTCCACAGCAGTTCGGGCAATCTTCGCTCTCATGTCATCATCTTATCTGTTCTACCCTCCACGCTTTCCTTTTCTGGGATTTTCTGCTATTTCCGAATCTACAGCATCGTTGGCAGAGTGAATAATGTCATCTTCTTCTATGGACTGGCTGCTCTGTGGATTTGGTAGACCGGGAGTCTTGGCAGGGCTCGTTGTGCTTATCCATTTCCACAAAGACAATTTTGAAGCAATCGTGATGGACTTTATTGAGTGAGAGAAGAATGATTTCAGTGGCAGTGGCAACTGGTTTATATTGCCAGTAAATTTACTCAAATCTGTCACAGAAAACAAGTATACAGACCTGTTTTGGGCATGTGAATTAAACAATAGTGTTTATTTATTTTTGTCACATTTACCGTTAATCCTTAAGTTTATCTTAAGGAGATTGACTTCCTGACCCCAGGGATCCTTAATCTTTAGGCTCACCAGCGAGACTAAGTGTTCAAAAGATTAAAAACTTAAGACAATTATTTTTCTTTCTCTAAACCAAGCCACTGAACTGTATAAATCTTTCGTTATATCTCACATTAACAAACAAGTTAAAATTAAACGTATTTGACGATTCCTGTGTTGAAATGCTTTTGTTAAAATCCGCGAAAGTTTATTCCCGCGAATATGTCTTCTTGGCAAATCCACGAAAGTTTATGCCCGTGAATATAAAGGCATTTACAGTATATACAATCTATCATAATCTACATGTAAGCTGTTGTTTTTTGTTTTGTTAATTAATTTTCTTTTTACTACTGTTTAATGTCATATGTAAGAATTTTTCACTTACATGCATAATATTATTTTACAATGGATGCCAGATCGATGGAAGGGAAGTGGTGTTCAGAAAACTCCATGTAAGAATCCACGGAAAATGAGAGAACACCATGGACCATTAATGCCCAAGAACACATATGTAGGAAGCACGTCAACAGTATCTAAGGTTATTATACCTCCTGG
Source organism: Acanthopleura granulata (assembly GCA_016165875.1). Taxonomy (NCBI): domain Eukaryota; kingdom Metazoa; phylum Mollusca; class Polyplacophora; order Chitonida; family Chitonidae; genus Acanthopleura; species Acanthopleura granulata. Next base: position 23,327,458 of record JABBOT010000002.1, on the reverse strand, counting down.
GGTGATTCTTGGTTTTCATTGGTCAATATGCATTCACATGATATTGCCCAAAACATGATGTGCAACTGTTTCGAGGCAATGTCCAACCATCATGGATATTCATTCTAAATGTTTATCTCTCTAAGGTCCACTTATTCATAAAGTAAACAGACGGATAACAGATACTTCAGCTACATGTAGCCATGACATCTAAGTCTAGCAATTCAGGACGTCAGCAGAGCAGGTCATTTCCTTTTCTTCCACTTTTTTTCGGTACAATAAAACATACAGTGCATGCTGTGATATGGGACATCAGGAATTGCGAGCTCTCGACAAGTGATGTTCAACGAGTGAGGAGCGCAAGATGATCAATTCTCTTGAGCTCCGAATTCCTGATATCCCACTGCACAACATGCACCTTTTGTAAGATCTTCTTTTCTCAGTGACATTACACACATGTACATGTATACATACACTGTATCCATCCCCTCAGAAAACCAGGCCTTAGGATTAAAACAATGATGAATCCCTTGTCATAATTTACAGGTACAGCATCAAAATTAGAGTGCTGTATTCCCATGATAGCATGAAATGTTAATATAACTGCCTTTGAAGACATTCTGATCCACCCTCTAATTACTACATGTATATACAGCCCCTGAAAACAAAGGCTCTTTCTTAAATGACACATCTTACTGTGTTCTTTACAGATTATGGAAGATGTATGAGATGGAATTCTGGAGTAAACACGGCCATTAAAACTAAAAAATATCTGTAAGAGCTGTACAGTACACTTTTCAGTTTGCATCTGGATTAACTCAGCATTTAATTATGACACTGATATTCTGTAAAAGCCCCACAGTGGCTTACATGTAATAGCAAATTTTACAAGCAATGATATTCCTGTTGGGTGGAAAGCTTATAAAATTGCCTACATGTACATGTACAAGTACAAGCAGTAAACAAATCACAATTTACTTCTCAATGAAGCTGTCCAACCTTAAAACGTACATGTGAGAACTCATGCAGGTTGCTGTGTGGGATCTTCATAATATTCAAGGCAAGGGAGAAAACTTTTACGAAACTATGTCTACAGACACCAACAGCTGTAAAGGTCAGAGCAGGAAATGGGGTGCTTCAAACAGCAGCATACGACAAGCTTTTTTCATAAACAATGAACTGTGAAAGACACGTACAATATTTTTTTCACATAAAATATCTATTATTTAAAGATAAATCGAAATTCAAAGATTTAAAACCATACCTTAAATTATGCCCAAGTCTACGCACAAACACGATAACATGTAAATGGCTTTTTAGACCATCCTTTGACAGGTCACTGTTGACCAAATTAAACTGTACAGAACAAATGTTTACACCATATATGTAATTGTATATATGGTGTATATATTTGTGGAAGACAACTGGTCTTGTCAAATGACCACATAAGTGTCAATGACTGGTTATTGTGACTAAAACCATATGTGCAAACAGACTAGGAAAATCTGCAAATTTCCCATCCTAGGCCATGTATGAGCCTGCACCTCAATTGTGTGTCTTACCCATTGAAAGACAAGCCCCTTAACCAGTAGGAAGAGTTCACTTGGGTAATTAGATCCATCACATATGGACTGAAGTCCTAGTCCACATCAACACTATTAAAACTCCACAGTATTTCAGGTTCCATGTTAAATTGGTTATGAAAAACCTGTCACACTCTCTGAAGACTGATATCATAAGCTTTCCAGAAAAGGGAAAGAAAAAGATTGATTATTCATCATTCCCACACTGCCAGTACTCAAACATATCACAGAAAAGCTTTGCTCTAAACGCTCACATGTTCAGTTTAACCCATCAATCAGTTGACATCCTGGTGAAAAGGTGCTCCTGATTAGTTATCCTGGTCCTTGATTCCTCACCGCCTTATTACAATCCCTCAATGTCATATCTGTCGGCCAATCACGGTTTTTAAAAATCAGCCTCCACAGTGGTGGAATCCCCACTAGGGTCAAATCTCAGGGTGTATAAGCGTATTGGACTCTTTGATCACGAAAATGTATAACCAGCTGGGAAAAGAACAAGGAATCTGTGCCACTATCCTCACTTTAAAAAATCATGCCTGTAGATCCACAGTGTTTTTAAATTTCACATTTCTTATGTGAATTTAATACAAGAAACAAATACTTGACTTTTTTCCAAAATCATATCCATTTGATTTTATGCCCATGTCATAGCAACTCATACTGTTCGGCCGTTTTAAAAGTGGAGCTCTTTTGTTTGACATATTAAGCATTTTTATTTATTCTGAGTCATGTTACATGCAACTTGTAATCTTTAAAGTTTCGCATTACATTTTTCTCGGCCCTATGAACTGTCATAGAAAAACACACAAATTTTTTTCACATTTCTGCCATGTGATACGATTGTATTACATGCACAATGGTATGTCATTTTCACTGAAGTTTGACAAATCTTCCAGTAAGACAAAATTATCTGGAGACCCCTGGGCAAACCTTTTCCACTATCCATACTGAAAGCTTCAAATCAAAAGAATCCCACACTTTGAAGCTTTTGCAAAGGAAAAACTAAAAAAAGCTGTCCTGTATTATTAAAACACACAAACACTACACGTAAAGTCATACCACAATCAGTAAATTCAACAGTGCACATGTACACTGATCAAAATATGTTTCCATGTTTTTGAGGTTATGTTTATTTCAAGCATGTTGATAATGGTTTACCCAGTGAGTACCCTTATGAAAATTTATCATAAAGGAAAACGAATAGAGTTTGTTGTGAGAAACTATAGAACCATACCCAGGCCAATCTGCCAAACTTCCTGGCATACACTCAAGGCCCCTTGAAAACCAAGATTAACCCCAGAGAAGTCACATCAGTTATCACCGTCCAGTCCTCGTAATTTCAGTGACTGTATTTCACCTGACGTTCAGCATTTTTTTCCAGTGACACATATTGCTTCATTATGACTGATTCATCCATCTTAGATTGCCTCTGAAAGAGTTTTATGTGAAGTTTAATTCATTTCTTATCGGAGAAAATTAATTGTTGTCAACAAAAGCATCAATTTAAGGCCTTTATATGCTTCTGAAAGTACATACTAAAGTACAAAAAACACTTAAGGTGAAATACAGTCACCAGTGATGGTCACACAACATGTAAAATACAGTTATGGTCACACAAAATGTAAAAAACATGCGCATGTTCAAACTGAAATATGCTATGATCCTATGTTACAGAAATGTAGTAATAAGTAATTTCTGTAAAAACAACTAAATACATGGACAAACAAATTCCTTGTCTCATGATACAGAATTTTATTTGATTTATTTATTTATTTGATTGGTGTTTTACACCATACTCAAGAATATTTCACTTATACGACGGCGGCCAGCATTATGGTGGGAGGAAACCAGACAAAGCCCGTAGGAAACCCACGACCATCCGCAGGTTGCTGGCAGACCTTCCCACGTACAGCCGGAGAGGAAGCCTGCATGAACTGGGCTTGAATTCACAGCAACTGCATTGGTGGGTGGCTTCAGTCATTGCGCTGCATTAGAGCACTAACCCACTGAGCCACGGAGGCCCCAAATAGAATATTAAACCCCACTAAAAACCACAGAGTAACCCTTAATGGTCCTCATTTTCCAAAAACTATTCCCCACATACCCTGTTTTAAAAACCCATATACATATAGGCAAAATTCTTGCGTTAAATGTGTACATTTTAATACAAGTATATATGATAAAATTTACTGGCTGTTTAAAACACAGGGTTCCAGAAAAACTCACGATTGTGTTGCAATGCACTTAAACTGTAAACATGCTAAAGGTACATGTAAGTGATAAGCCCTGTGTATTGGCATGATATGATATACATGTAGGGTCTAATGAGTGCATGAAGAACTTGGATACATGTAGGTGAAGAACTCAGTAAGAGGGTACCAAGACAAAACAACTGTGCCATAATCTGTCCAATTTGGTATGATATATAGGATAGCTTTCATGCAATTGGTACCCTCTCATTCCGCCTTTCTAGCCATCAATGTTTTGTATTCAGTGATTAGGACCTTGCCCTATCCAACTCTACTTCGACCTGATGGGTTAGGGGTAAACGAGAAACATCTGGGCCCGTCATCCAAACACCTCAACGATAAAAGAGTGACAAAACATTCCACCTAGCGCCCCCAAAATTGGCTAGGCATATTTAATAGCTAACTTTAAGTTATGTCTAGAATCATGAAACAAAAAGAAACATACTGATGCTGGTAAGCATGGCTTGGCAGTGTACAAGTACCACAAAACCAAACATTATTACACCACCTCAATTAAGTTGTTCTTTTTCCATTGCTTTTTCTTGAGTTCAAATGTTTACCTCCATAGAGACTGGTTTGTGCACAAGGTAGTTAGGTAACTTGAGCAACCAACACCCCAGACTCCATTCAGCTGATAGGTGACATATCTGTCACATGTATCACCATGATGATACATGTATATTTCATACTAGAAAACGAAACCGATCAGGGCTACTGACAGATAAGTCCATGCTGTGAGTAAAAAGACTGCACTCTTCGGGCCGGTTGTTCAGGCTAGGCTAGGATAAGTGTAGTCCTGCATCTTGACTCCGAAGTATTTTTATACATAACAAGGCTTTAAACTACCTCAGAGTCATGGAGCAAGAATAGGACAACTGCAACTGTACCTCTTGATACTTACAGGCCTATGATTTTATTTCAAAAACATTGTCTTCACTAACCCTCGTAAGTTGAATTACCTGTAAGAATTTCACAGTTTTACTTGCAGTGAAATGAATAAATCATCTCGAGGTGGAAATGGGACAGGATGAAAAAAGTACTGCTGTGCCATTGAAACCCTACTTTCCGCGGCTATCCACTGTCAAAACATGTGGAAGCATGTCACTCAAGAGCAGATGTCTGAGTGTGGTATCTCCCTAAACACAAGAACATCATTATACATAGCTTCAAACGTCGTAAGATCAAGGGGCAATGAGTTTGATTCGCGTAAAAACCCTTGCATTTTGTTATACATACCTCAGCAGTTTCAATCTGCCCGCCAACCATAACCAAAAACACTGACCCCGTCGACATGTTGAAGTTGTAATGCACACAGCGCCATCTACAAACTTAGGGCCTTAGTTGTCTTCCCTTGGCATGTAGAAATCCGTCCATGGCTGTTTCAAGTAAATTTGTTCAATATTCCATACAAGAACCACGTAAAAAAAAAAACAAAAACAAAAACAAACAAACAAATAAAACTAGTAACTAAGGCGTACAGTTTGAATGATCAAGAGCACATAGTGTATATCAACACCAATAGAGGCTTTGGTTTATACTGTAATTCATTTGTTTGTTTTTGTTTTTCGTTCCTTTTCCAGTCACAGTCTTTAGTGGTTGGGCCTATAACTTGAGTTACGCAACATTATTATCAAAATAGAAGTGACTTTATATTACTGCATTTTTTCAACACTGGTATGTTCTCTTCTTTTGATGACTTTTTGGTGTATGCATGTAGGTAATATATATTTAGGCCTAAACTGCTCTGTAAACAATTTTTGACTGTTAATAATAGAAATACAAAATCTATAATATAAAAGATCAAATGTTTTGGATTGGGTTTTTGTTCTTGATTAGGGTGTGAGAGAGAGAGCTCTCCACATAGTGGAATTGTGTTAGAATCTAAGTTTCATGACTCTGGGGCATTAAGGTAACAACAACAACAACACTAAATACAAACTAATAAAAATCTGAAATGTCATTTGTTTTTCATGAAAATGTCCCTACCACTTCTTGAACCTACGGTTTAATCTTCCTATTTTGGGAGTGGCATTTCCAGTAACCATGCATGGTTCATGATACATGGAATAGGGGAGGCCACTCTTTACGAAGGCCTCACGTCGCTCGGCTATCTGCCCTTAAAAATACCGACGAGTTGACAAATTGTAGGCCTACTTGCATTGAAGGTTTTGTAAAACAATACACTTTCTAACAGACAGAAATTTGATTGGCACAAGTGTGTAATATATATGTCCATGAATTCCATGTATGTGCAATGAATGTTTCCAGGTTCAGGAGTTCAAATCCAGCAAGTTTTGTCCCAGGCAATCCGGTTTCCTAGATCTGACTCACCTCGCAATCACCACACTATTTTATGTTAAAATTTCTTGGGTATGGCCTTATAATTAAACAATACTTTAATAAAAAAACAAACACATGTATATTACAGAAATGAACCACCGTAGCAGGCCTATAAAAAGAAGTGAAAAATCCTCGAGTTTGGTGTCAAAAAGCAAAAATCAGCTGAATAATTAAATTAAGCTGCAGAGATAAATTTTCATTGTTAGACTATACAATTTATTGTACTTCACCTTCAGCATGAAATTCCATCTGTCCAGAGAAAATAATCACTCAAACATTCCTAAATAAATCAAACCATGGTTACATGAGAAAAGACTGAATAATTCAAAAGTTGACAGTGCTACATATAAACCTAACCATGCAGGAAATAATCAAGATCAATGCAATCATTTATTTCTGTAAGAATATTTTATTAATATCCCCATTACAAATCAACACCACATGCAATAATTCTGCTCAACAGATAACTACATGAAAGTCATTCATAATGTATGTTAACAACATCACTAGAAAATGTATCCCCAAAATATATACAACCATAGTTTCTCCCAACAAGTATACACACATGTAAACAGAAGCCATGTAATTACAAGTTACAAAAACAGGGATACTTAGTTCAACTCTGGTGTGACTCCAGGTAGCATAACTGCCTGTGATAACGCAATACACACACATACCTGTAGGGTGGTTTGAAAACTGTCTGGGAGGGAGGTGGGTCGGTGATTGGGTGGCTATGCAGAATTTGTTGGGAAGAGTGCAAGTTTCTTCGAAGTTACCAATTAGGATTTGTGCTTCCCATTAGAAACTGGATCTGAACATACCTTCACGGCATTTTTTTAGATTTTTTTCACTAAATTAAATGCATTGAAATGTTCACCAGCTATGTCACCAAACTTTCTGTGCACATTTATACTCCTCTCTGAATAAAGTTCTCGTGAAGAGAGCTCCTGTACTATTTGCCTGTGTATGAAAAAGCTAACTTGACATTAAATTTCTGCTTCAGGGTGAGAGAGGAGATGGTGTGACATCACTGGTGAACCACATTATCGACATGATCTGAAAAACACATCATCCAATCAAAACGTTGGACTGTATTTAATTTGGTGAAAAAAATCTAAAAAACTCAGTGAAGACATTTTTAGATACAGTTTTTCAAGTACTTTAAAATTTTTACTAATGTATACCAGTCAGAAGGGCAAACTGGCTCAGGAACAGCAGCCAACATGGATCTGTTTTACAAAGCTGTACCAACGCTGCACCCTCTACCATGGTGGCATGTCACTTGACACAAGTTATGCCAGGTGCAGTAACACTGTAAATAACCATCTGCAGATTTTCATACAAGGTATAAAGAGAAAAAAAAAACACAGCCATATCGTACATGCCATGGATATATAAATTCTGGCGATCGTAGAATTTGAAAATTTTATTTCAAATTCTACTTTATCTTCAGTGAGACCGAGATTCAACTTTCATTGCAAACAGTATTAAAATGTAACAATAATAGAAATAGTTCACTACACTGAACCTCAGGCATGTGTCATCTAGCTGCTTCCATTATACCATCGCAGATACCACTAAAAACCACCGGTGAAATCTCCATGATATACAAGGAAAACATCTGATACAATAACAAAGGCATTGGATAATATTGTTTGCAAAGTCACACTTGGAACTAGGACATTTGGTTTTTGTAACTACCCTGAATGACCTAAAATTTCGCCCATGACTATATAAGTTGTTTATTTTTAGTTATGATTAAATTAGGAGAGGTCTGTTGATTTTAGGATAATACTTTGAGGTTTGTTTGGTAGATAGGTTGGTGTTGTTGAAAAAATGGTTTCTGCATCAAAAATAGTAATTTATGATATCAATATGCCTCTAAGAATGCACTTGAAATTTTGGGGGAAATTTTAGCTCATTGACAGCAATTCATGTTTGTCTAATCCACCAAAATTAACCTAATCTCTACAGCATACATTAAGCATTCATGTCCAGTACATTGTAGCTTTGCTTCAACACCATCGTCAGTATCTGCATACTACATAAAGCAGTTTATAATAATTAACGCAAATACACTGACTCATGATACTGCACACAATACTAGGCATATATTTTTAACTCATACTCTTTTTTAAATACTTTATACCAGTCACACTGAAGTATTTGTGCATCATCATATGTATTAGCTTGTTCTGAGTGAACATTATCAACAAGGTAGGTATGCAAGGTTCTTACATGTACCTGAGAAAATCATTTACTAAATTAGGCAAATGAAAAGCAATTTTAAGAAGAGTGTTGCCAATATGAGGGTGGTTTTCAAACTACCACAAAACACCAGGAAAAATTCAGTATCTAAACACTGGTCATAATTAAAGCAACACAAGAATTAACACAATTTGAAAGACAGAGTGCGGCAGTACTGTGAATACAACATATACATATGTAACACAATATGCTCTTTGAGATTCAAAAGCACTGGACTGAAATAACCATTATAGTTCAGGGAACTTGTATATGTATCTGAATATACAAGATTTCTATCTAATAATTTAAAATTCCAAATCCAAATACTTAAAAAAAGTCATTCCTGTAATAAACAGTTCAGGAATATAAATTAAAATAAGCACTCATGACACGACAAAATTAGAACGTGAAATAAATAAAAACATACCAAACCACACTCAAAAATGCTTTATATGTGAATAAGTCTACACATTATCGCGATAACATACGTAATTAGAGTTCCAGGTATATTGCAAAATGATAATCAGTTTCCTGGATGGAATGTCTACAAACCTTTGCAAACCAACAACTTACACTGTTAACAAAATATATCATAAGAGACAAACAGAAATTGCTAAAGCTAAAATAGATAGTTATCAGTGATATGGTCTGTCAAGTGCTACAGCTATCTTACATGTGGCTGAATAAACCTGCAGAGGAAGTTTTGTGTAAGTAAGGGTATCTGTATTAACATACATGTATAAAGACACATGTAGATTAATTATTATGAACTGTGATGATTATATCCACAGTATCAAACCTTTTCTGTGATAGTTATACATTTTCTCAAAAGAAGAATTAGACACCTTTAACGTAAATGTTTAAATTCCATGAAATGCATTTGTTTGTTTTTCTTTTAGCTTTCATTTTCTTACAGTGCATTTTTTATTACAGTGTGATGTAATAAGACTGCCTGTCCTGACTCTCATATGGTCACACCATTACTTCTTAATCAAGCTGAACGAAATTTAATCTCTTTTTTTCTTGCCACATACAGTACCTTGAAACTATTTGTTCATAACCCAGTTGGAACAGATCCTGTTTGCCAGATGGCATGTCTTCACACCCATGGCTAATATCTGTATTGGTGTGACTGAACTAACTAGCTGGGGATTTGAACCAGCAATCTTTGGTTTTCAAAACCACGCTTCTACCACTAGATTAAAGGGAAATTCCCTCCAGCCTGGGAGTAGATAGCACTTATATTTCATCCTGTTACTTCCCCCATCTTCGATTTCTAAGCCTTGTGACTTCCCGGGAAAGGAGAGTCAAATATACACAGAATCCACCAACGAAGCATCACAGCCAGCCTGCTATATTAGCCATCCCAGCAACCCTGCTTGCAGCACCAAGTGTGACCAGGCGAACCACCTAGGGATCTGAACCAGCAATCTTTGGATTTCAAGTCCATGCTTCTACCAACAGGCTAAGGGAAATTCCCTCCAGCCTCAGAGTAGATAGCGCTTATATTTCACCCTGTTATATTGGTTTTCAGATTCAATTTCAGGTTACACGTCTTCACACTTAGCATCTCTTCTGTGCTCTCGTTCACCTGATTCATTTTTCAAATAAGGCTACGTTATAAATGATTAACTGAAGCGATGGCTGTTCAATATCCTACTTTTGGTTTACATATCGTTTTTCAGGTTTTTCAAATTTACCAATAACAACAAATTACACATTATACATGTGATTTTGTTCCACCAAACAGCAGACACTTCACAAAGTTATGATCCTGGCGCCATCACTTGGTGGGCAGATGTAGAATGTTGCCTTTCCACTGTAACGATTCTGAAAAGAGAGGAAAAGGAGAAATCAAACTTAAGAAGACATCATCTTGCACAATAAATGTAAACAACAAAATCTCTTATCTATTCCAAGAGGGGCCTCTGTGGCTGAGGTGGTTAGCATGCTAGCACAGCCAATGACCCAGGAGTCTCTCACTAATGTGGTCTCCGTGAGTTCAAGTCCAGCTCATGCTCACCACTGGCTTCCTCTCCTGTCATAAGTATGAAGGTCGTTGGTTTCCCATATTCACTGCCATAATGTTGGTCACCATCGAACAAGTGAAACATTCTGGACTATGGCATAGAATGCCAATTACATAAATCAAATAACCATCGATTCTAATCATTCATACATAAATTCTGAGGCAATCCCACAAATTAACAAACCCTAACAGCTCTAAGGCATGTGCACACTGATATGACACACGTCGATATTACGCTGACAAGCAACTCATCTGTCACACAACCTGGTACATGTACAAGGTCAAAGAGTATTTTTGACTTGAAATGTCAAATTTTAATTCACTGAATAGAAGGGGTTTTTGTGTCACTATCAGGAGATCAGCTGCAAGCTGTGTCATCTTTATCACTTAATTAGTCCCTGGAATGGATATTTAGCACTGTCCATATTTATTAGAATGCTGTCTCCCAGCCATAAAACAAAACAACAGGGAACTCTACAGTTCTAGAACTGCTACAGCTTCAGCTGCTCTTCCAACAGTGTCTCAACTCATTATGGTGATATAAATGACACTCATAATGACTGAAATGAGAAAGGTCTGCCTGCAACCTGGCAACCTGCAGAGAGATGTGGGTTTCCCTGGACTCTGCTTGCTTTCCTCTTACCATATAATGCTGGTCGCCATGGTATAAGTGAAATATTCTTGAGTACAGTGTGAAACACCACTCAAATAACATAAGTAAATAAATAATGAATCATTATCTTGGTTGAGATAATTACATGCTTCAAGCACAACTTGAATGCATAACTACTTAAACCACTATCTGTCAATGTTTGCACTAGAGTGCAAAGTTATTTATGGGTATTCATCCAAGAAATATAAGTTCATGGATGAGTTGTTGAATGTCAGTATTCTTATGTTCCCACTCTGACCTTTCTAACCTGGATTATATTTACCATACCTGTATATGTTTGATGGCCTTATCCACAGCAGATTTCTTCAGAAGGGTGACAGTACAGCCTCCAAACCCTCCCCCAGTCATACGGGAGCCATACACCCCCTCCACTTCCATGGCAGCCACAACCAGCTCATCCAGCTCGGAGCAGCTCACCTCAAAGTCATCACTGTAACAGAGGGGCAGAGCAGTTTATACAGTAGCTAAGGAAGGGGAGGGAGGGAGGGAGGGAGGTGGACAAGTCTACACTCCCTCCATCCCCAGGGCTGCCACAACCAGCTCATCCAGCTCGGAGCAGCTCACCTCAAAGTCATCACTGTAACAGAGGGGCAGAGCAGTCTATACAGTAGCTAAGGAAGGGGGAGGGAGGGAGGGAGGTGGACAAGTCTACACTCCCTCCATCCCCAGGGCTGCTACAACCAGCTCATTCACTTCGGTGCAGCTTAACTCAAAGTCATCACTGTAACACAGGGGCAGAGCAATTTATACAGTAGCCAGGGAATGGGAGGGTCAAGGGGTGAAGGGGAGGAGGGGTGAGGGCAGACAGGGGGCGAGGTTTACTCCCCCTCAACCTCCATGACAGCCACAAACCAGCTCATCCAGCTCCGAGTAGCTCACCTCATAGTCATAACTTTAATAGAGGGGCACACAGTATATACATCAGATAGGGAGGGAGAGGGAGAGATCAAGGACAGAAAGGGGCAAGGGGTGATGGGGGAGGTAGTTTTCATCCTCCTTCGCCTCCATGGCTGCCTTAACCAGCTTATCCAGTTGGTGCAGATCACCTCCTAGTCATCAATGAATGATCCTATCAGTTTATAGAGTGGCTAGGGCATGGGAGGGACAGGTGAAGGGGAGGGGTGAGGGGGGATGGAGGAAGGGGGCTGCCATAACCAGCTGATCCAGTTCGAAGCAGCTCACCTCACAGTCATCAATGTAACACAGTGGAAGATCAGCTTACACAATAACTAGGGAAGGGGAGAGAGGGGGAGGGAGGGGTGAGGGGTTAAGGGCCAGGTGGAGGGGGGTGAGGGGCAGTCTACACCCCTCTACCTCCATGCCAGTCTCAACCAGCACATCCAGCTTACAGCATCTCACCTCGTAGTCGTCACTAACACTGGGGCAAATCAGTTTATAAAGTTGTTGCGGGCACGTCAAACAGAAGCTCACCTGACAAGGGGGACAAATGGACTCTGCCAACCACAGTGGTGTCAAGGTACCTCTATCATTTTGGGATGTATTCCTGGGGTACTTATCTTCTTCAGATACATTTAATTTATTTATGTATTTATTTGATAGGTGTTTTACATCGTTCTTAAGAATATTTCACTTATACGATGGTGGCCGGCAGTCTGGTGAGAGGAAACCCACGAAAGTCCGCAGGCAGGCCTTCCCACGTATGACCGGAGAGGAAGCCAGCATGAACTGGACTTGAACTCACAGTAACTGCATTGGTGAGAGGCCCCAAGATACACTTAAAGAACAACATCAGCACCAAAACCTCAGTTTGTGTTTGAAAATCAAGGTTAACTGACACATGCAAGTCTGAACTGCTTTCCTAAATTGTAAAAAAATACAGTTTTAATATTTATGTGGAAACTAAAGTGTTCTGTCATTTTGTCTTTTGATTGCCTTGACATCATGCAGCAAATATTTGTGCTTTGAAACACTCTGAATGTCATTCCAGCATAATTTACATTCCATTTCCTATTGGCATGATTTAAACTCACATTAGAAAGGCACGTTATTGCATCAAACAATGCAAACTGTATGGAAACAGCTGATATTTTTGGTTCTTCATTTATAGCCTGGGTTATATAGTGTTTATCTATTCACTGAAACTCGATCCTATTGAATGAGGGTATTAGCTGTGATCCATAGGATTTCCTTCATACCATTCTAATATTTCCACATATATACATGTAGTTTCTCTTAGAACGAGAGTAGCAGTTTAAACATACATCTGTTGAAGGTGTTGAGGAAAATAAAGAATTGAAATAAAAAGATACTCCCATACCGTAATGAGTTGTGACTTTCCACCATGAGTTTGCCAAACTTGTCATAGTCTCCAGTCTCCAAAGCATGTGCTGCCTGCTCCGTCCTCTGAATCTCTGTGATCACATGACGAATACGCCGCAGCATTTCATCATTAAACTCCTCCTTAAATACTGTCAAAAACAAAAAAGATTCTATTACAAATTCCATCCTGAAACCAGAGTCTCTGATCAGACAGTAGCTCTCCTGCTTGGGACAAAATCTTCACAGAGTCAAATACAAAATTATGTATGTATGCATAATGGACAATGGATAATCAAAATTGAAAATCAATACTATGAAATATGTATCTTGATTCATCTGTACCAAGCTTTACCGAAACTGGACAAAAACTGTAAAAGTAACTAGAAGCATTTTGAAAGAAATTTTAACATATGCTGGATGAACTGAAAGACAGACATCGGATCATAGGAATAGAAAATTTATACTGCAATTTATGTATCCTGATGTAGTCTACACTTAAAGCAAGTTTCCATGAAATCAGTCAAAAACTGTAGGAGGAGTAGCATTTTAATACATGTATGTTAACACATACTGGATACAGGCAGACAATCAATTATCAAACTGGAAAATTTATACTATGAATATTTTGATGTATTCTACACTTCAAAAAAGTTTCGCTGAAATCGAAAAAAAAACTGTAGGAGGAGTGACGTTTTGAAATATATTTATTTATATATTTGATTTGTGTTTTACGCCATACTCAAGAATATTTCACTTATATGATGGCGGCCAGCATTTATGGTGGGAGGAAACCAGGCTGAGCCCTGGGGAACCCACGACCATCCGCAGGCTGCTGGCAGATCTTCCCACATAGAGCTGGAGAGGAAGCCAGCATAAGCTGGACTTGAACTCAGAGCAACTGCATTGGTGGGAGGTTTCGGGTCACTGTGCTGCGATAGTGCGCTAACCGACTGAGCCACGGAGGCCCCTTTTGAAAGATACATGTACATTTACGTTAATATATACTGGATAAACAGACAGACAGATGGACAACCAATGATCGAAATGGGAAATCGATAAAACAAATTATATATGTCTATGTAGTGTACACTTGGGTTAAGTTTCATTGATATCGGACATAAACTCTAGGAGGAGTGGCGTTTTGAAAATGCTAACATATTCTGTATAAACAGACAGACACACAACCGATCATCGAAATGGAAAATCAATACTACGAAGTATGTATCTTAATGTCATCGACACTTGATCTAAGTTTTGATGAAATCGCACAAAAACTGTAGCAGAAGTGGCATTTTGAAGGAAAAGTTAAGAGACGCAGGCCAGAGAGACAGATCGACTGACTGACGAAAACTGGAAAACTTGCTAATAGATAACCTTTTCTGGTCTTTGACCAACAGAGCTTAAAATGTTATCACCAAAAAAAAAACACTGCAACATCAATCTCTTAAAAATGGTTGCCCCAAAAGTCTAGTTAACAGTCAGACTACTAATTTTATTATTGTCCTCCTGAAATACTGTTGTCACATTTTGTGAATGTAGTTCCATAGGAGCACTTGGGATGAGAGAACAATAATTATATATAAGTATGTATGAGTAAGTTGAGAGACCAGATAACATGTAAAAAGCTAAATTTAAATGAAAATTTTATAATATAAAGCAGAATACTTGATCCTGTTGGCACTCACCTTCCACATCAGCCATGGTTGCGTCTCTCAGACTTTTCTTGCCCAGAATCTCCGCAGCTTTCTCACAGTGCTTCCTCCTCGAGGGGTACTCACTTCCTGTCAACTTGTGGCGCACATTGGAGTTGGTTACCATGACAACCACCTCTGGATCTTTCAGCGGAACAAGGCGGGATTCCAAAGATCTGCAAATAATGCATTCCATGAACCTCATGTAAGTTTTCTACATTACGTAATGTTAACAAATATCGCATGCACATTGACTAAAATACAAGTGCCCCCAATTATATTCCTTTTTTCCAGTGTTCCCAGATGAATTTTTCACCCACAGGTACATTTATCTACATGTAGAACAGCTGTGTTTCAGAAATTTCCTATTAAGAATTAAAACTTATACTGCTGAACTGCTGAACCTTGTTGCAAAGGTGAGCTGTCCTGTGTTTAACCGTTACCTGCAGTCAATAAGTAGAGCATGACCTTTCTTGCCCATGAGTGAAATGAACTGGTCCATGATGCCACATGGCATGTTGGCAAAGTCATGTTCTGCCTTCTGACAGGCCAGAGCCTTCTTGGTGAGAGACACCGGGCCATTGGGACACAGCTGATCTAAGAAAGTGTATGTGGCGACCTCCAGCGCGGCAGAGCTCGACACACCTCCACCCACTGGTACTGATGAGATGACAACAGCATCAAAAGACTTCAGACTGCCTGTAAAAGATATGGGCAATGAAAATGATAAAAACTCCCTGACATGCATACACAAATGCAAATGAGTCAGTGACACATATATCCAAAAAATGACTGTTAGAAGTCTTTTACTTCAGAAAATGTTTCCAAATTCAACACAATTCCTTATGCATGGAATTAGCATCACAACTTAAATGGAATAAACTGGTGCATAATCATATATATTGAAAAGAAACCTTTGCATTTTCTTCAATAATATGTCTGTCACAAATCTTTTATTTGACAAAATGTTTCTAATTCAACGAGAGTTTCTCGTGGCCTTTGCTCGCCAGCTTAAATACAGTGCGGCAGCATTTACCTTGTACAAGGTGTTCAAAATAACCACTGACTGTGGTTTGTATGTAATACTTTCTGGACATATATCAAAATGTAAGTTTCTTTTTTTTTCTTTTTTCAAAGTTTTCAGTTCTCAAAATTTTACATTTACTTCAAACATAATCCTGAAACTAAAACACGTTGTACTCCAATACATCTCCAGAACGACCTCATATGGAACATGCAATATGTAACATGCTAGAAAGCCAAAGGCAAAACAACTGATTATTTAGCTCATTCAACAAAGACACTTGCATGATGTCAGCCATGTGATCCTGGATAGTTTTATATACTTCCTTTTGCCCACATGTGCCACATGTGTGTGTATACATATATGTCACAAGTGTACCCCTAGAGTTTCCACTAAATGATGTGTGATTGATTACCAATAAAGTTGGCCACCACCCCTTTGACGTAGTTGGCCCATGCTGGCTTGCCGGGAGTCAGTGGGTCATCTGGAGTAGGAATACTGAACTCCACATATTTAGGGTCCTCCACATTCTTGGCACAAGTCAAAACACGGCAAATTCCTGTTTCTGTGGGTTTACCAACAACAACTGTAGTTTGGGGTAAAGCCTGAAACACATACAGTTAAAAATTCATGAAAGCATGATGTGAATCAAGAATTACCTTCTTTACACTGACATATTGGTTGTTTAAACTATGGATCAATGCATTTAAGCGTAGCTTATGTCGCACTCCCATAAGACAAAACTAACGGCAACTGAGCTCAACTGGCTTGACTGCGGGGTAGGGCATACAAGACTGTGCACATCAGAGAATGGGGGAAACTAACTGAAACTACTGATCACAGTCTTTAGAGCGCTCATGTCACTGTGACATTTTCCAGTCAATAGTCAGTTTGGACCACATGACTGTGCAAAATGGTGTACCGGTACCAAAAGTTTTGGTTAGTCATCACGTGATCTATACGCCCTATTCAACTGGCTACTTGATCACCTGCGCAATTCAATCACAGGAGCGCTCATGTCACTTACGTTGAGTCAGAACAATTCGAAACTAGTTCTAAATGACCTCAGAAAGCAGAACATGCTCTACTGTCAAATACTGATCATAATGGAAGATGCAGAAGTGCTCATGTGACATTGCTATTGTCCCAACTGATCAGTTGCCAATAGACGCTGAGTGGTTCCTGGAACTAGTTGTGACTGCACACAACTGTGGCATAAGGCAGGTTGTAGAGCAAGGAGAAAGTAGCATTATATAACTATATTTTGTTTTCCTACCAAAAACAGACCTAAATGTTATACACTGCTGCATATTACAGACTTCTCATTAGGAGAGATGTTGTTCCTGGGAAGCTGTGCCACTGGTTGTCCAAGCAGTGACAGTGTTTACAGCTTCACCTTTGAAATCTGTCTCTTCACAATGATATCAAGCTGACCTGAACAGCATCAAGCACAGCTAAATGTCTGGCTATCTCAACTTCTACATTCCAGTGTAAGACAAACCACCACTTTGGGGAGGTGTCATTATTATTCTAAGTTTATTGGAAAGAAACAAACAGCTTATTCCTTGGAGAGGAAGTGTTAGGAAAAGCCTAAGTGATATGTAATATCCAGTCAAAGTTGCCAATAAAACATGGGACGTGGAGACACTGCGCTGATTCTAGCCACACAATTACAGCCCGCACTGTTTCATGCGAGGACACCCCCTTCAGCTATAATGATGTCAGAGATGTTATTTTTTATATAGGCGCCAGCCTCTGGGAAATTATCAGCTTTAACCGCAGCAGGAGGGCACGGTAAATAACAAGTGCTCTTAATTCTTCAACATTTAACCCACTGGCTTTTCGTTTTCAGACACAAACTGGCTTCGTGATGCACATTATGCATTTCTATTTAGGTCTTTAACATCATCCTCAATGGATCTGTGATTGACATTTTCAAGGTCGTATATTAGGCAAGCAGACAATCTATATTATATGCATGTATAAAATGCCAGTACCTAAAATGTTCATAATTATATACAATACAAACAGATTTGCTTAAATATCTCTTTACTGGTTAGTAATCATGTCCTATACAATACACTTGAGTCAGTTTTACACAAGAATTTATAATCCACAGACTAATGCCATACTGCACCTGTCTACATGCCATAAACACAATGTAAGGATTACAGTGCAGTGATAATCACACTTTTTCCTATCACTGGGGTCACATAAAATTTAGTGTACCGGTATTGCACTTATAAATACACTGTAAATGACCTAAAATGTCATTCAAAAAAGTCCATTTTTAAAAGACAAGTAAACATCAATAAATATCACTTTCAAACTTTTTTCAGTAGGAACATCCTATCTTCAGAACAAACTTCAAATCACCTTTCTACAATCAAGAGAACTCTCAGAATGACGAAAAATGACCATTATGTCTAGTTAAAATTTTAAGTCATTTCAGGTACTCCCTGTATAAAATGATGTATGCTATGTTAGTGCATATGTCCTTAATCTTAGTGTAAGGATTTAAGCTTCTTTTACGGCTATAAATAACTGAAGGTTGTCAAACTATATAACCTGACCAATGAATTTTACCTTCCTGTTTAGAGTCATGCAAATAATATGACTACAACCCACACTAAAGAGGTTGCACAGCATAGTTACTCTATGCTGACTTGCCCTGTGTACACCACACACTGCATGACGACCCAACTTTTACATCATAATACAGCATCATGGCATGTGGTGTTCTTTGAACCGCAGCAAGTTTAGCATGTGTATGCAGTAAAGTTACCGCAGATTAAGTAAGTTTATTTTCAGATCTTTTTACAAAGATAAAGAGACATATCATTGTTGTTACATCAATTGGTAACAGCAGGTAGGAGACAATGAAGAAACATATGCATATAAAATAGGCTAGAATAAATGTAAGTAATACAGGTTTGGAGACATTTTGTGCAACGCCAGTCCCTTTGTTATAAACTTTGCTAAATTACTAAGAACCTCTGATGTTTTTGTTTTTAAGTAAGTTACAAAACCTGTACATGCTTTCTAGCGCGACAAAGTAGGTTGATATGTAATTCTGCCTTAGATCACAGTTAATAGGGCACTGAACAATGAAGTGGAATTCATCCCCTATTACACTCATAGAACATTTTGAACAAAATCTATATTCCAAAGGAATACCACAGTGTCTACCAACCTCAACATCATCTACCACACACCTATTCACACCATCTGCTGTTTTTTGGCGGGAGTTTTATTTTTGTCTACCTGATTACTCCAAAAAATAAACACCTAACAGAGAAAAAGAAAGTTGGCCAACTGTGCCTGGTTTGCAGGGAGATGGTTTGGTAAGCAGGAGCTAAAATTAGCAGAAGTATCGGGCAAGATGACGTGTGAAGATGTAGATCTCTAGAAGATGCCAAACCCCATGAAAACGCACTCAGCTTTAGCTATCACAAGTTCACCCCAAACCTTTGTGTGTTGGAACAAAACGCTGACAGATGTAGAGCAGACGTCATGAATGGGTGAATCTCATCAAATGACTCAGACCAAGAAAAAACCCTTCACTGATACAAGTCCACATACATACGTGTACCTATCCCGTCTTCATCCACAGTTTTTCAGAGCGTGAAAATTTTGGTGGGACTTAAAATGGAGGAAAAGAAGTTTCAAGTCAGACATACCTTGTTTTCATTGCACATTTTCGGGGAGGTTTAACTTCAGCAGAACACCCCATGCATCCATATTTACTTCAGCCGCTTAACAGCTATGGGGCAACAATTTCTGGATTAGGCAAATCGTGTATAATTATGTAGTTCCAGACATATTACATATTGTGAATAACATTAAAATTGTCAAGACTTACTGGTAGCAACTGATATTTTACAGACTAGAGGTACAGTACTATTAATTTGCAGGACAAAATCTTAACTGAAAATAACATTTGATGAAATCCAGATTTTGCTGCTTTGTAACTTTAATTCATCTGGTTTCTTAAGTACCTAGAAAACCCTGTTGTGTCCACCAGAGAATACTCATCAAGTATTCTCTGAACATAAACCCAACCAATTCGTCTTATAAGTGGAACATTTCTCAATACAAAGTAAAGCCCACACTGAGCAATGTAATCTGCAAAGACCACAAGACCCATGTATGTCTGGTAGAAAAATTATTACCATCCCATGCAATCCTGCATGCCGAAAACCAGTAAGTTAAGACACAGGAAAAAGAGAGAATGACAGTCAGGCAAATTAATAATTTTTCCCTTTGGTAGTTTTGGATAAAGAACAGCAAAGTGTCAATGCTTAATTCATTGCTAAGGGGTATTTAACATTTTTTTTTTTTAAGTAGGCTAATTTTCTTCACTTCTATACACCTTTTAAATATGCACTTATATCGTGTAGAATTAACAAACCGGTAGAGACCCTCAAAACCATAATACACAAACATACTCAGAAGACCATAGATCAGGACATTCAGCTATGGCATGGTCCATAAATCTCCTTTCCCAGCCCCCTCCCCTACTGTGTGGTAGGTACTGCTTGTCAGTCCCCATGAATGGGCTGTTAGTACATGTGACTCACCCCTTACAACAGTTCTTACTACACTGGGGAGGCTGCCAAGGAGTGGGCCCATACCCATGAAGTTGAGTCCAAATTTTTGTTTTCATTTCAAGTTGAGATAGTAGTTTTTTAAATTCTTTTCCACACAGTTTCTTCATTATATGCACATGAAAATAATGAACGATAATCTTTTGGGACCAATTTACAATGTTTAATCATGAAAATATTTAGTATTCTAAGAATAAGACAGCTGTTTAACTCTGCATGACTTGTGTTAATAGCGGAGCTGTGTGCTTGTGTGCAGAGAGATCCTGTCTAGACGAGTACATGACCCCAAAATGCCTTTGTCCTGTGGGTGACAACCAGGCACATTCACCTTTAAACACACAAGCCAAAAAATTAATAGATAAACGAAAGACTTCTATTGAAAGTAGTTACAATCATTATACTTTTTCAAGGCAGTACTGAGTTCTACAAACAGTTAACAATGCCCTCTGTTCATAAGAAAGAATAATGAAAAGAGACTGTTTATCTCTAAATCTGAAAAGACATTCCATCCAGCATTTTGGGACTGAAAAGAAATGCATAAAATAATTTTGCACAAGGTATAAGAGCTAGGTAACTCAAATTCATGAATGTCACATAGTTTAGTTTGTACAGTTGCACACATATTAAGGAAAATGTCTCCCAGGTGTTGTACACACTCCTGTGTGAGCTTTGACTTGTGTAGGCCTGCATTTACCCTACCTAAGCTTGCTGATCTACCCAGAGAAACATTGTACCCACATCATATTTCACATTCAAATGCGCTCTTCCACATTCGACCTCAATATACCTTTGTTTGTAAAATTTTTATCTTTTTCTATTGTTTGTTGGCATACAGTGGTTGATAATCACATATAGCCTCGGGATTTTCCAGCCAATTTCTTTATAGAAACTCAATTTGAACAAAACAGAAAACTTCATATTTTTCATCACCAATGCATGTAAATTGTATCCAAAACTCATTTACTTTATCAAAACTTAATACAAAATTTGTAAAAAACTCAGTTTTCTGATATTTCTCGTTGGGGTTTGCTTGGAAGGTAGGATGATAAGCTACTGGAAGCACCATTGAAAGAAATATTTTATGACATTTATTTCAAATGTTTATTATTTTCAAAATGCGAGGTGAAGTTTCAGGTCATTTACAAGTCAGACTTTTTTGGTCATAGAAGTTGGCTTTTTGTTTTCATGAAATTATGGTATTAATTTTGGATAAATAAAATTTTAAGTAATTAATGGGTGTATTACAAGTACAATTTCCATGTATTTTACTGTACAAGTTGTAGTAAGGAAGACATCGCCCAGATCAGGCAGAAAAATAGGACTTCCCAACACCAACCCTGCTTGACTTTTTACACACTGTTCCACTTCAGTTACACAGGAAGGTCCTTGTTCTCTTTCTGAAACACCCATCTGTTTAGATTGTCTAAACATATGTCACATTTGGACTAAATTTTATATAACCTGAAGCCCCATGTAAAGAAAAAAACTGACTTCCTAATTTCTGTACAGTCAGTCTGCTTCTGCACAAAGCCAACACAACCTTATATTTATATGTACTATAATTCTTCAACCATTTTGCAAGTTTTCTAGGTGTTTATTCAGGCATATCCCAAAGGAATTTTTCTGTGTTAACTGATAAAATTATGTTTTTTTAGAAGCCATGAAGTTAGCAAATCCAACCAATGTAGTTTGCTCTCAAAAATCATATTTATAATGTGCATAAATTGCACTGAAAGTTGCTCTTTCATATGCAAAAGGCTTAAGGAATTAGGGTACAAGCATGCAAGCACTGGCATACATATAGAAGTCTGCAATGTAGCACATTACTGACCGACCAGTTACTAGTAGTTCTTTAGATAAATTCAGTTTTCAATTCATTGCATGAAAACTATATCTAACAGTATGTCTCTTGCTCTGATAAATTATTTAATTTAGCTAGTGAGAAGGCCTATATTAGACTGGGACACAGGTGTTCAAGTGATTTCCCGGGGATATACCAAATGAAACAGGTAGATGTCAAGACATAGGTTCTAGGCAGTAGATATCCTTATGGCACATTACTACTTATATATATATATATATATATTTTTATATATATATCTGTCAAACCATTCAGACGAGATAAAAGATTTCCCCCGAAAGCCTGTGGGTGAGGAATCCAACCCTCACATTGAACTGAGTTATTGCTTAGCACTGACTGGTAACTCCAACATACAGGTTGATGTGGAACATGCGTGCAAGATCATTTGTCTTACACAGACTGGTATCTGCCTGGAAGTGTAAGGTATACAGTATCTAACTTGAGCACTGGGTGCGGGGTCAGTGTGCCACGTAGATCACATGAATGCCAGCACGCGCCACCTAACAGTACAGCACCAAAATACAATAAACACTCGTACAATTGGCAAAACTCCAGACATTTACAAACACTGGTGACCATGATATTCACATACATAGCAAAGGAGGAGAAAGTAAACAAAGAAGAATATATAGCATCACTATCAAAAGTTACCTGCTACAGAATGTCCCCATCTCATGATTTCTGTCAGCTTACAAATACCAGTAAGCTAGTTTGTAACATAATACCATAGCTTTTAAATTTGTAACATAATACCATAGTTTTTAAATTTGTATTTCATGAAATTTGCTTCAACTGCACACCAACAGCTTTATGCAAAAATACATACATGTAGGCCTGTGTATCATTTAAAAATTTCATTGTGGAAAATAACTGCTAATTGGCAGAAGAACAACTACATGCCATGATAGGATATGGAAACGTCCTGAAATAAGCTATTATGGTTTATTTTAGGATGTTTACAGTGGGGCCCTACATTTGTAGTCTTTGTTCATTAGAGTCTATCTCAGGATAGGATCTCTACTAATGTTAGTTTTTTTCAGGGTATTAAATCAAGCTGCTCCAGACAACTAATGTTTGTCCCATGAGAGGTCATATGTCCTAGAAAGAAGTGGCAATTACATGTATCTGTCCCTCAATGAAAATATTTAACCACAACGAGGATCAACACAGTGTTAATTTTAATTGTCTCTTCTTTTCAGAGCACTGTGTTTACATGTTGTTTATAAACAGGTTTCACGAACACTTGACAGTCTCTTTGCCTCCCTTGTTCTGTCGCTATACAATTTATCAAAATTTATCGAATCTGAAGCAGCGTGATGATAGCAAATATTGCAGCTGCGCCAATTTAGAAATTCCCAACTGTCAAAAACCATCATCTGCCCTTTCTAATCCCTTTCCTCCCACTCCCTTCCAATTTACGAATCCGCATATGAATGGGTTTATGTAAGTATACATATATGCGTATTTTATAACTTAATCCAATATTACTTGACATCCTAGACTCGAGGACATGCACCAAATGACCTCCTGACATTGATGGGCAACAAGCCACGTTTACAAGCGGACGTATAACATTCAAATGCAAATGAGAAACAAAAGGCCGTCGACTCTATATTTAACTTGAAGGAAGAGCCATGTTTACCCCAAAAGACACCTTCATGTATAGGCATGTGTGTGGGGGTGACTATTGGAGGGGGCCACATGAAAACAAGCAGGCATACACTGGCTCAATGGCTGATGAAATACATGGCAGGCCTACACCTTGAATCGCTGCCCGATGTTTTTGTTTACACTATCGATATCCCGTCTTTTCGATCTTACCCGTCAGTATTTCACATCAACAGCTTGGTTAAAATAGCCCGTGTGTATATAGAATTCCCGAACACAACACGGATCTATTTCAACAGAACGGAAAAATTTACATTATAATAAGCATATTCGTGAATCGATCTCTGCGCTCGAAGCTTACACTACACGGCCTGTAAATTATACTCACCATTGGGAAGACGAATCCATCGTTGTAGTCCGTGTGTTCTCCAATCAGATTCACTCTACCAGGCCCACAGGATGCCAGAGTAGGTTTAGATTTAAATTGTTTCTCAAATACTTCGCTCGCTGCAGCGACAAGCTCTTCAACGGTTGCTGTTTTCGTTGCCATCGTGTCGGTTGTATGATATGAAGGGTAGCTCTCGGCCTGTAAGAATGACATGCCGGGACCACATGTGGGTTTTCATTGGCGGGAAAATTTCATGAATATGTATCAGATGACGTCGCCCACCACACCTTCATGTTCAACTAATCAAAGTGTCTGTGGTGGACAGCGCCCACATTTGTCCCCTTCCGTTTCCAAACAGTAAATATTGACACATGCCTGACCTTAACGTTCTTGCCAACCCGTGGCCATGTGCAGAAGTATGCAAAGCCGCAAGCACACAAGCGGACCATTAATGTTAATTGAAAATGTTGGTGCCTAAATGTCAAACCAAGCAGTCAACTGGAGCTGTGCATGGCATTAAGAGGGAAATTATTAAATGTATCCATAGTACTGTGTACGTTTAGGCCGTACAAGAAAACTGGGTTGGTCCTGTAACCTAAATGATATTAATCAAATGAGGGAAACAAAATAGTAAAATAATGATCGACCATTATATCACCCATCAGATTTTTTCATCCATTTGACAGGGTATAAAATTGTATGTTCTGAATTCCTATGGCACATACACGGGAACATGGACCTATACGTGTATATTAGAGATCCTGAGTTCAGCCGGAATACACACTTTCCTGTCTTGACAGAATTGTGAATTCGGCACTCCCACAGAATCACTGTATGCCCTTATTTCCATGAGCTTTATTTTCCCGGACATTCCCAAAGAAAGATATAATTCAGAGCGATTACATAGTTCTACATGTACATAGGACCGGTGCGTAGAGCCATCGACCTTACTACAGGCCTAAAGAGAACGTTTTGATAAAGGCAGTGATTTGAATCGACTTCCACTATTCAACAGATCACAAAGTCACACTCTCCACGACATATATATGTGGGGCGTTGAATTCCATTTGTATATCTAAAATGCGGCAATTGTTTCAACGACGGTCTGCTTTTATAAGAGGTGTATGGGCTATGATGTATGCTTTAAACACAATGACATGTAATACGTCCAGTTGTCATATTCCTGGCCGCCGTTATATATGTCAGTGAAATATTCTTGAGTAAAACTCTAATCAAATAGATAAATATATAAACACGTGCTGGTTGCTTACAATGTGATCGAGAAGATCATGCAATTGAAATTTGACTAATGCTTTTTTGAGTGTTCTATATAACCCTTCTATATAGTAATGCTCTATACTTTAATTGTCCTGACAGTGCCCATACAGGCATATGAGCCACTGGCACATGTACACGGGCGCGCAGGTGTATTTAGAAGTTGGAAGTAATTCGTTTTAATATCACAGTGAAGTACTGGCGTTGTTTTACGGTAAAAGGCTCAGAGTTATATATCGATTCCTAAAGATTAAGTTTTTCTCCTGACCAGCTGGCACGTGTTGGTCGAGTGGGTGTGCCATCAACAGCTGCTTATATATGTATACACATATACCTTTCAGTGGGGCATTGACGGCAGATTGCAATACGTGGCATATATTTATATATCTACCTCTCGTCCTGTATAGGTCTGTAAACATACGACAGTTGCAGCAAGTATTTTTACTTGGGGGGGGGGGGGGTAGGCCTCCGTGGCTCAGTCGGTTAGCTCAGCGGAATGACCCAGAAGCCTCCCACTAATGCACGAAGCATATATAGATCGGTCTATGTCCAAGCAATTGATTGAATATTTACGCCGTACTCACTAATATTTCACTTATACGACGATGGTCAACTTAAATTTATCGTGGCGGGAAACCGGACAAAACCCGGGGGAGCACCGATAGGTCTATGTATGCTGTAGCTTTGGCGATGTTCCGGTTGGAAAAGGCATATGACTAATTCCTCTGGCAAGACGATCACACGCAGAGCCGGCGTATATAGAGACACTTCTGTATGTTTCACATGATGTCCTGCACAGGTGCATCCTGTTATAGTCAGGATATATCACAGCACCTAAATCAAACGTCATAATCTGACTGTAGGCATACATTTCAGCTTCAGGGACATCCAGTACAAACATAGGATATACAATATATTAAAGTATTAGCTATGATCATCGGGCACTATAGGACCTGGAAATTATCCTGAATCTATATACGTGTAGGCTATAGTGAAGGTCAGGTTAAGAAGGTGCGTCGGTCTCATGAAGTGCATATACTGTACATTACCGGTGTCTTGAAGACAAAGACAACAGTAATTTGACATAAAGGAGAAATGCCATTGAAGACTGTCCAGGAAAAAAAAAGGACACGATTTATTTTTGTGGATTTTTTTCAACAGAGCTAAATGCATTTGAAACACTAGATTCTCCCGATTGTGACGATCGCCTATTCCTCACAGATGTATATGTGACAACAGTTTTTTTTTTTCAGTCCCTCATTTGACAAAGACAGTGTTCTAGACTTTTTCATGCAAAAGTATATTAGCTACAATTAAACAGAGCTATATGAATGTATTCGCCAAATGAACATTGAAACGAAATATTTCAAGAAACGATTATGGAACGATTTCATTTATACCCACTGGACCCGAACAGGATCCGTTCTTTCAGCAGCATTATTTACAAGAGTGTAAATAAAGGCAAAAGCAAAGTAAATTGAACCCAGTATTTAATGGTCTTTCAAGTTGACATATATGTATGATTTTAGTGTTTTCTTTACTTCAAATCCATGAGTGTTTTGAGTGGCTTCTACTTGATTTGAACATGCCTTCGCCTATCTGCTTTGACCTTGCATGATCTGTAGTGCTAAATGATACGTTCCACCGCTGCCAGTACAGATGGCATATATACATCTGTACAATAATGTCAAATTCTTGGCATGCAGACACATTCTAACCATATATCAGCTACATGTACTTTGGCATACACATGTAAGCCCAAGCACTGCCTTCAAATAAAGGGTATCTCAATCAAGAAAACAAAGAAATGTACGTCACAGAAGTTGGCCAGAAGACAAGAACTTATGTTAAAGGGTATTTATTTTATACGTACTGTTTACATGCCATTACGCCCACTCTAAATGGTTAATGTGCACGTAAGGCACTGGACAGCTTATAGTTTCTGTGTATGTGTGCATGTACGTAACTTCTATTGTATATTCGATGCTGGCCCTCGATCATTTCTTACTGAAGGCTAAACCAAATACTAAATATACATGTAGCTTGATATGGTCAGTCGAAATTTGTACACCATCAGCACACTTCTACATCTGAATATAAAGCAGGAATAACAAAATGTTGCTGATTTCCTTTCTAGTTTATATATAGGCCCAGCTGTAGGCTATATATATAATGGTGATATGTTCCAAAATAATAAAACTGATGAAATAAATGGCATGCATATAGGTGTATATGCAGGTAGCTTATATGCATGTACAAATGTAAGTAGGGCCTCACCAGTTCTCTTCATATGTTTTACACGGCGTTGCTCGTTCTCGTTCTATATAGAAAGCATATTGATGTGTGAAACATTCAGAGAATGTAAGTCTGTTCATTAGTCAGTCCATGCGAACTGTAAACAGACACATATTTGACATTAGAACGTGCATGTTTACGGGCTATAACATGGCGAAAACATTGGAACGTAAAATGACTTCTTTCCGTTCGGATATTACTATGTCTCTAATGTGCATACGTTTATTGCCTGATAGGCCTATACGTATAAAATTGTCATCCAGAAAATATACGGTATCGATTTGTAAGTGTTTTTTTCTAATCCTTATTAAACATTGTGATCCAAGGAAACTTTGGAAATAGGCAGAAGGTTTTTTATATACAAGTATTAAGAGAAGGCAGAAAGTGAGTCCTATACATGTCATTCATACAAACCATGCAAAGTAATGCCTCCAGCTGCATTTGTAGCCGGCTGCATTGCCCAGATGTTGACCATGAAACAGATCAAACAAGTTTACACGTAGGCCTACGGCTGGAATTTTTTTTTCACATTGATCGTTAAAGACAGTCTGTGAGTATATTTTTATCGTCTATTCGGACGTTGAGGCGAGGAGCAATGCAGGTTCAATGCTGGATTCGGGCAGTGGGCGCAAGTTCCCATCTATACCTGCACACATGCAGGTTTTCATGAAACCATGAACTAGGATATAATTAAGGTTTCCCTTTCACCTAAACACAGCCCTTTGGAAATCCATGCAAATTCATGACTGTAAAATTAAGATTGAAGCTTTCCATCTACCTGACCATACATGCGAGAGGCAACATAAAATCCATGTAATGTGGCACAATTATAGGGTTCTAATTTCCCATCCATCAGACCACAGGCTTTCAGCAGCATCGCCTAGGTGGCGTATAGTGGCCAGAGCATCCGTCTCGAGGTCTTGAGATCTGGGATCAATCCTGTGTTGGGTCATACATACACATATGACTTTAAAAATGGTATCTGTTGCTGCCTCGCTTGGCGCTCAGCACTCAGAGGTTAGAGCAAGGAAACAGGACTGGTCGGTCTATTGTCAGTATAACGTAATGGGGTGTCATGTCTGATGTCTTCGGCATGATGGCCCAGTGACGACAGCAATTTGACAGTACACTCCCTGCCATAAAAAAAGACACAGAATATATATATATATATATAGTTAGATTGATTCCAATCTAACTGAGCATAGCTTTCAGGTATTCATGCAATAGGACACAAATAAGATTCTAGCTTCCCATCCACATCAGCACAGGCTTTTTTGAATCCATGCAATAATGGAAATATCATCTTCCCATCCATAATGGCAGAAGGAATTCACACAACAGGGCACAATTAGCTTATCACTTCCCATCCACCTCGAAACAGGCTTTCAGGACCCCATATCAAAAGGGCACAATTAAGGTTATAGCTTCCCATGCAATTGACCATAGGTAAAAAGGAATCCATGCAATAGGGATCAATATTAAGGTTCAACTTTCTCATCCACATGAGCACAGGCTTTCAGGAATCCATGGAGTAAGGCACAATTAAATATCAGCTCCACATCCATACAGGCCTTGAGGAATTCAGACAACAGGGCACAATTACCTTATGACATCCCATCCACCTCGAAATTGGCTTTCATGAACCTGGGTAAAGCACAATTGAAGTTACAGCTTCGGAATACATGCAATAGGGAATAATTTATGCCCTATTTTCTCATCCATTAAATAACAGGCTTCCAAGAATCCATCCACCAGGGAAAATTCAAATTTCAGCTTTCCATTCTCCTGATGAGAGTTTTCAGGAATCCATGCAATAGGGAACAATAAAGGTTCAACCTAAATTGCCATCCACATGAGCACAGGCTGTCAGGGATCCATGAAATATGGCACTGTTAACCTACTCTCTTCCCATCTGCATGACAAAAGGCTGCAGGTATATATGTAATACAACCTCAGTCTTATACAATTCATCCACTTTCCAGGAGTCCATGTAACAAGGAAACAGGCTGGCTGTCAGGGATCCATGAAATATGGCACTGTTAACCTACTCTCTTCCCATCTGCATGACAAAAGGCTGCAGGAATATATCTAATACAGCCTCAGTCTTATACAATTCATCCACTTTCCAGGAGTCCATGTAATAAGGAAACAGATTTTTATAAGTATTTACCTACATGTACTGATGCTCTTGGCACCAGAGCACTCAAGCCTCCAGCTATACTGACAGTTGTTTCTTGGCATCCATTCAGTGCCTCACTGGCTCCAAGCAATTCGCACAACATAGCAAAACAAAATCTTGTGCTTTATCACCAGGGTAGTACAGAAGTTCATGACTTTATGTGGCAGGTAGCAGTAATGAAGGAATCCATCAACCAGAATAAAAGTGGACAAAATTCCAAGCACCAAAATATGGGATTTCAGAAGTGGAAGCGCACAGTAACACAATTTGTGTGAGTCTATGCACCAGAATAATACTTAATTGCTGAGGTCTGTTGGAGTTCTTGTGCCACGGTAGGCATACAGGGCTGAAAGGATTCATGCAGATAACCAGGTTGAAGCCTGTACCGTAGATTCAAGAATCAAACTTTTTAGTGTGACCTTTGCACAAAAACACCCGCTTTAAACCGAATGTACGCTAGAGCCCTGTTCCACTAATAGAGTGTATTCACTTTTAAGACTGTGCTACGTGTACATGTCACGGCATAATGACCAAGGTGCCTCTCACCCATGTGGCCGCTATGGGATCTCTAGTCATATGTGGGAAGGTCTGACAGCAACCTGTGGGTGGTCGCCTTTTTCCTCCCTACGTAACGCTGGTTGCCCTCACGTAAAATATTCTTGAATAGGGCATAAAATACCAATCAAATAAATACATGAATACATGTTCATATAATTTAAATGACCACTCAGTGTGTAAATGGTGATATTTCTAGCAAGGATAAAATCAGTGTGGACATGTCTTTCTAAAAGTACTTCATTATGAATTTACCTCATGAAAGTTAAAAGGCATGTGCAATAAATAAAACACAAATATAATCACCAATGGCAATTTTTTAAAACTTTTTATTTCCATTTAATTCTGGAACTGTAACAATAGTAATAATCAAATATATGCAGCTGTGGTAGTAACCTATCACAGGTTCATTTAACTATCTACATGAACATACAGCGTTTCGGTCAAATAACCAAGGGCTAAAGTGTCCAGTAGAAGAGAAAAAGCGCAATTACTCTTACCTTGGATATTAAAAAAACAACTGTCTGCATAGAACAAAGAACACAAATTTCTTTACAAATTACTAACACCGTAAATATGCATCAAAGACACTAGTATCAATACAACCATAAAAGCAGGACAGTAAAGATATAAAAAGACTAACATGACTGACAGTAACGAAAGGCTATACATTTTTAGCCGAAAATTAATATTTGTAAAATCAGTTTAGTTTATACTTAACGAAAGAACTACATAGAGTACACAGCTGGGGTACATTTTTTACAGAAACCGTTGTTCGACAGTATAAAATCAAGTGAAAGAAAGAACTCCTAAAATTTGATAATAAATTGTATCAAAATATATAGAAGATGTTCTCAATCTGTGAATTGTAGGAAGACTGAAAGACTACAGTCACTGGCAAATACAATACATCGTCAATTTACAACTCACCAGCAGTATAATCTCCACTGAAGGCAAGTATCAAAATAGGAATAAATAGTACTCAGGCCAAAAATACAGAACATATAGTGATCAATTCTCAAGAGTTACAGTGCAACAGTATGTGCCGAAACACAAACTTTCAATGGATTATACACTTCTTCATGTGTTAAGGAGCCAGTGCTAATCAAATGCGAATGTACAGTTGCATAATGACCCATCTGCTGGAAAAATAGTACGATCATGCCGATTATCACATTCTCAAAAGTCATCAAAATTATATGTGATTTACCACTTCCTGCTTCATAAACTGCTGGAAATTCTGATTCACAGATAACAACTGATGTACAGATAACAACTCACTTACACAGAACACCATATGTAAAGACATAAAGCAATTATAAAGATTCTGAATCTATATATTCATTTACATGAGAAAGAAATTCCCTAAATACTGCATTAATCCACATGCAAAGAATAAATCTCTGGGTTAGCATCTTTTGCTCAACAGATTTGCTTACATTTTCAACAGTGAGAGACACAGATTTTGTATTGGGCATTATCTTAAAGTACTGGAGGAGATCTTACTTAACAATCAATCACAGAGAAACAAGTACGTACATGTATACTTGTATACATGTGACTGTACATTACAATCATCAATATTCCTCAAACTATGTCATAACGTCGTAAATGCCAGAAGAGAAGCTTTACATATGAACTGACAAAATGTCCACCTTGTTATATTGCCTAAAAATGTATAAGCATTCATGCGGACACTGAAAAAATTTCGGGCATCAAAATAATCAGAGAATTCTTACTAGTGGTATTAACATCGATACAAGTCAAAATGTGCATAACTAAATATAGCGCAGTCTTGTTAATGCCATTCAATACTACATCAACTAACAGCGTAGGTGTAACAGCTGAAAATCTATTACATGTAGCAAGATGAATTACCCAAGTTATACACATGGAACATTCAGTTTGGGAACTATTTTATTAATAGCTAAATTTGTAAAAGTAGTAAATTTTTACAAGTAATTTTGATACATAAATGTACCTGTAATACCTTTCCAACATTATAAAAATCTGTCAGTGTAACATAAAAAGGAAATAATGACTGACTCGCATTGAGCCAAAGATAACCATGATGCCAAGTGGGGAGTTAAGCCCCGACAATTCCTGACAGTAGTTTCTTGTAGTCTCCGCTGGTCTCGCTCTGCACACTAGCCAGCAAGCTTTTCCCGTGCTTGTGCTGATAGACCTCCTTAATGTTCTGAAGGTCAATCTGAAACCAAAGCGAGGTAATGTGACATTTCATGGTGGAATTTTGGCATCTATAAAATAATACCACCTGTAAAAGGTGGGACAAATATCTATCAGAATCCTCCAAACTGTCATGATCAGAAGATGGGCAACTATTGTTGATTAAAATAGGTCAACCAATGCAAGAAAAGGATCCTACTGTATACAAATACTGTTATGAATTTTCCACAGCTAGTTATCTCACTATCCAAGGAAGTCCACGCATAAAACATACCTTTCTTCAATAATGCTTTAATAACGAACTTCAAACACATGTAAGTACTTTTATAATGGATATGTGTACTCAGGAAAACATTACCATAATGCCATCAACATTATCAGGAATTAAATGAAGATTTATTTCCCCATAATGTGATGTGAAATATTACCACTGCAGGATGGAGGCTCAGTTTTACTGGATGTTACCAGAACTCAACAAATGACAGGAGAAGCCTAACGAGGCAATAACTACTAAATAATAATAATGTACTTATGTAAGAATGAATATTTTGAGCCATCTGGGTAGAACAAACTGAATAACACCAAATCTGATGCTGGGTAGAGTAGACTGAATAACACTGGATCTGATGCTGGGTAGAGTAGACTGAATAACACTAAATCTGATGCTAGGTAGAGTAGACTGAATAACACTAATATCTGATCAACCGGTTGTATTTTGAAAGAACTTCTAATGTTATTCATCATTCACCAGAGTGTCTTCCACAGAGATTGGTGTGAAAACTTACAGACTGGTATGTATATATATGTACAGAAACAATCAGTGAGTACAGCTCACAACAGGAGCTGTGGCCCGTAGAACATGGGTCTTTAGCCAGCTAAAGAATACATGGTAAATCCACTGTCTTTACTAGACAATAGATCATTCTCCTCTATTGGTATGAAATATGGGGATTTGAAAATATACATATTACAGAAAAACTACATCTAAGATATTGTAAGCTTATTCTAAGGCTTGGTAAAAATACTCCAAACTGTATGGTGTGTGGAGAACTGGGAAGGACTCTGTTAAGATGTATCATCATGAAACACATAACAGGCTTTTGGGCAAACCTGGCTATGATATTAAATATTGTAGTACTGAATACAGAATTATATATCAGCTGCATGAAAATAGAATGTTTAGTTCCAAATGGCTTTTGTATGTGAAAATGACACTTGATTCTTGTGGGTTGTCTAACATATGGAATACTCAGGAAATTTTAAACAGAACATGGCTATTAAAGAAAGTCCAAATAGTTCTCCAAGACCAATTTATTCAGGAGTGGTATAGTGAAATGCAACACAGCAGCAAGCGTAGGACTTATCGTCTATTTAAAGAAATATTCTGTTTCGAAGCTTACTTAATCAAGCTCCAACCGGCACAAGCCATATCGTTATGCCGATTTAGAACAAGTAATCACTGCCTAGATGTTGAGGTTGGTAGACACTGTGGTATTCCTTATGAATATAGATTTTGTTCAAAATGTTCTATGAGTGTAATAGGGGATGAATTCCACTTCATTGTCCCATGCCCTGTTAACTACATACCAACCTATTTCTTTACGCTAGAAAGCATGTACAGGTTTTGAAACTTACTTAAAAACAAAAACATCAGAGTTCTTAGTAACTTAGCCAAGTTTATAACAAAGGGACTGGTGATACACAAAATGTCTCCAAACCTACGTTAGTTACATTTGTTCTAGCCTATTTTATATGCATATGTTACTTCACTTTCTCCTACCTGCTGTTATCAATTGATGTAAATAGATCTGAGAATAAACTTGCTTACTTACTTCCTCATATTCTACAGGTTACAGCTTCTGTTATGAACCTTACTCAATAGTTTCTATACATACACATGTGTAAGTGTACCGCTCTTTCAGTTTTCACACTCTGGTGAATGATGAATGACGTCAGAAATTGTTCAAAATATATTGGGTTGACCAGATTTAGTGTTGTTCACACTCATGAACTTATTTCCTCTAAACAATATGAACGTTTTCAGGATACCAAGTAACATTAACAGATCTAGTCACATGAAACACCAATGTTACAGGTATCAAGAGCTGTAGCCCACCTCCGATCTAGTCACAAGAAACACCAATGTTACAGGTACCAAGAGCTGTGGTCTACGTCCGATCTAGTCACAAGGAAGTAAATGTCACACGTATCAAGATCTGTGGCCTACCTCCAATCCAGTCACAAGAAACATTCACGCTACAGGTATCAAGAACTGTGACCTACCTCAGACCTACTCACAATAATCCTAATCAGTTCAGAATCTTTGGTGCCAATACCCTTCATGGCATTATGCAGCTTGTCAGCAAAATACTCTGGTCTGTTCCTAGCACACTGAACTGAAAACATATCAAGGGGAAATAAATAAGTCATTGGTTTATGACAATTATAATCTGTATATTTAACATGACAACTTAGCAAGAAGATATTTGTTTTTTCATGCAGAGAATACAGTCCAAAGAAAAGAACATTTCCCAAATATATGTAGGTTGGCCAATTCAAGTAGAACACTATCACAGATTACATGGTCAATACAACATTTAACTTCTACCACTCACCTAAAGCCTTGAAAGCATCCTCAACACTCCCTGAGAACTCTCTACCCACTGACTGGAGGATGTCCTTGCCAGCAATCTGAACAGAAAGCATACACATGATCAGACAAATTCCAAACTTGACTTGATTTTAATATATTCCACGGATAAGTCACAGACAGATGAATGAGTGTTAATGAGGTTGATAGAAGTGATCTTAGGATAATCGCATGCAGCCAAAAGCAATCCCAACCACTGGCTCAGCAGAGCAGGCAGCCGTGGGATGCACGGAATGGCAAATGAAGGGAAAGCAGCTTTTTCATGTGCTTCACTTCTGTGGCAGGCCACAAAGGGCACTGGGTTTTCATGTCAGGCAAGAATATCATTCAGCTACAGCAACAGATGCAGAAATCTTGGGAATGACTTTAAGTTAATAAAACCTGTCGCACCATATATGTTCAGTCTAGATAACAGAGGCACAGGATTCATATTTCTTTGATGTCAGCCAAGGTAGCAATGGAACAAGTCTAACAGGAATTCGGGAATAGGATACTTGTCACGACTCGCGTAAAACAAAATAAATCGGAATCTACTTGAATTCATGAGAAATTCAAATTCAATGTGTTATTAAAATAAAAAATGCAATGTTTCAGATAATGCTACGAACATAAAATCACCAAAATCTGTTAGCTTTTATGTGTTTTCAAATCCTTAATTGGATCAAATTCTTGTACTAGATTTGAACAAGAATCCATTTAGTTCATGGTATAAAATGATGCAAATAATGCCCTGCTAGATGGTGTCTAAGTCATGCAGTCATCCATACTTATCACATTTCGTCTTCTCACCTTGGAATACTCATCAAAGGTGGCCCGCAGCTGGTAGTAGTGCCTCAGAGCCATGACCTGAAGGAACACAGACTCATCTGTGCCGATTTTCTTCTCCCCTGCCTTGTACAGCTTCTGAGCCTCTTCCTGAGCCAGTTTCCTGTCAATCACACACTCAGGCCCCTCCCTAGCAACGCGCTGAATCTGATCTAACGTCAGCTCATTGCGATTACCCTGTCACAAGAAAACACTCTCTGGCTATAAACGACACTGACTTCTTTATCTTGAGGAAAGTCTCTTCAGACTTGTGAAAAAATGCTGATGGTTTGATTAACATATGAACAAAAATAACCAAACGTAGTCAGAAATGTACACCACAGTTAACACAATGTTTTAGGACCATTCAGTTGTTATTAAAAAACACAATGTTACACAGCACCACACTATTATCAGAAGAGTTATATGAGTACGATATGGCTGAAACATTGCCAATGTGGGGTTAAGCCACAATCATTCATTCATTTACTACAGTTACAATATACGAAACAAAAGGACATTTTTTATTTCGTTTAATTATTTCTCTTAATTTTCATCTGATTCTTGGGTTGAATTTTCCTCGGAAGAATTACACGCAGTTACACATGAATAGGACAGTAGGATGCACCTGAAGAGCAGAAACTAAGAGTCTCTTGAAATGACCACTAGTGTCACCCATGATGTCCTTCTCCAGGTCACGATGGAACTCTGCAAACACAAGGACAAACACTTCCATGAGACAACTATTTAGAGAAGCCTATTTCAAACCCCTGCAACTCTCGACAAATTCCACTTGACATGTCAGATATATGATCAGATGAAGTTAAAACAAGTGCAAATTTGCAAAGGATAAGACATCCCCAGCATGGCGACATAGCTGTGAATGGGCCCATTCACATACGGTGTCAAAAATTTGTGTCACAGCTAAAAACGCAAATGATTACAGCATAAATCAAAATCTCTTCACTTGGCTGATTACACAAATCGCAAAAGCCCAGCACTGCGTAATATATATTAACATTCCCAAGTCTTTCTATTATTACTGGGTGTAAATGTGCACATGCATGAGCACTGATGCATCTGTTCTAGTAACTTACAATAACATGCAAGTGAAAGCAACACACATTACAGATTACAAAGAAGATAATGTTCACCAATTAACTTTCCTCCAAAGTGGACACAAGTGTGAATGTCTTACCTTTTTTATAGCACTGGACAATCTCTTTGATCTCAGAGTTGGGTCTGGTACACAGGATCTCAATCAGTACAGATTCCTTGGTGCCCACACCCTGAGTGCACATAACAGATATGACAACATGTAAGTTCTACTACACACATACATACCTGACCACAGAATCACTGAGGCAAATGGCAGAAAGCAAGTGTTTCACAAAATCTCTGGTACAACCTTTATGTGTATTTGTATAAAGAGGCTACTGTATAGTAAAGAGCAGAATTTGTGCCTCACGGGGATGTGAGCGTAAGCCGATTCATTCTCTGCTTTATTTCTTCATTTAATGGTATTTTACACTGCAATCAAGTCGATTTAAATTTTACAATGGATGTCACTTTTAACGATGACCCAAGTAGATGATTCCTCACTGCATCTGACCCAGTTCTCAAACAGCAAAACCTACATCGAGGCTTAAAATTTACAGAAGAACTATCAGCGTCTGTGTCTTAACATTTTGGTCACAAACACGGGAGACACCATGGGTACTTACTGACACACTTTTTCACACCTCAAGCGAGACTACTTTGTATCACATGTACTTACAGACACAGCCTTGTTCAGGCACCAGGCATCATAGTACGTAGTTGGTTTGAACAGGGCAAGGATTAGCTCCTCTAAATCTCCACTCAACTCAGATTTCAAGTCATGGATCAGATCCTAAAAGCAAAAATAATATCCAGATATCTGACTGCAATTACCGGGGTGGAAATAAACATATTATCTGTTCTGTGCATACATGTACGTACTTGTTTCCAAATAACCTGTTATATCTCTCATTAAGATGTCTCTTGTAAGATATAGTTTCCACTAAATATATGTAATTAGATGCTGAAATGTCGAAACACTTCATAATAGGCTTCTATAGCCAACAGTGAAATAAATGCAATTACTGATGTACTTACTTTCCCATACATGGTCTTGAACATCTGCATAATTTGTTGACGTTGTTGGTTTGTTCTACGACTAATCACATCAATAATGGCCTTCTCATCAGTACCTGTAATTGTAGGAGTAACTTGTGAAAGCTGCAGGTACAAGAGCTGACAGGGAATATAATACATATTTGTACTAATTTCTAATTCCAACACCAAGAAAATAGGTTTACCTACTCCAAGAAAGTAAGCACCAGAATGTGCTGTTGGTTATATGGCTTGGGGATAAATGTACGAAGAACAGGTACCCCTCAGATCTACCAATTATAAACGTGATGAAAAATATTATAAGAAATGTAGAAGACATGAAAAAGAAACAAGTTATTCTGTTAACATTTATGGCACTGCCTTCTTACAGAAGAAGGTAAAGAAAAATCCTTTGCCGTTTCCTCACCCAACATGACTTAACTTTTCAAGGTGCCTTGTGAATGTGTGTACCAACATCACATGGTAATCACCAAGAAATAAATAGAACATCTGGTCCCTCATCAACCTGTTGGCTAATTTTGTAACTCACCAAGTCCTTTCATGGCTTTGCGGAGAATTTCTGCATCTTTCTCGGGATAGAATGGTTTAGCTGGGACAATAGTTGGCTTTAACACCTCAGCCGTGCCATAGATCTTCATCTTACTAAGGTCCTGGGTGACCCCAGCCACACCTCCTGGGGCACCAGCGCCCTAAAATGCAACAACAGAACATTCCATAAAATGCACTGAACATTCAGTTTTGTGACTGATGTCAATGAAGATCTCGAGCCTCATACACAAGAGTCAGAATGTTTCATTAAGAAATTTTTCAAACCTGTTATATGTACATGTACCTGACAATATTCTAATAGTTTATAAATGGAGTATTACCATCATGTGACTGAAATATTGCCAAAAAATTCCAAAATGGAGCATATATATAATTACTCACAGTTTTCATGTTGCTGGTATCTTGCATAAAGTTACATGTGAGATGGTGCCACATATCACTAGCACCTATGATAAGAAAAACTAGTGGTAGAACAACTAAGAAGTGTGTTCTAAAATTAAGTACCTCTTAGATTTAGCGCGTCTCTACTTACCACAGAGGGGTATGCAGTAGGTTGGGTGCCTCCATAACCTAGAGGATGGGACAAGAGCACAAGAATCAGTGGGGTAAACATCACATGCCTTTCTTACCAAAATGAGAATTACACACAGAAAGACGTAAAAACAGTTTATTCTCATCAGTAAAAATAGCTACAATACTTGATTACACATATAACACCTGAGCCCTTGATATGCATGGGAAACTATCCCAGGTAGGAACATTAACAGACTATTAACAAGTTGGACCAGGCTTCCTTCTGCATCTGCTTTGTGCCAACGCCACAAATAAAATTTATGATTAATCGGATTCTCACTGAAAAGAAACCCTTTTGTATTTGTACTTTTATTTCACCTCAGTCTGAAGATATTATTGGATGTAAGATTAATGCAACTAATATGACAACAAAGATCTTCAGATGAAAAGGCTTTCATAGGGTAAGACAATTTTTACATATTTCTCATATATGTGCATTTAGACTACTTTGCACATGGTTGTCATATAACAAGGCAGATTGTTATGGAGGTACAAGAACAATCTGATGTACTTAAATGACTTCATGATGATGTCAGTTTCAAGACTGAACCTTTGAATAAATAGAAGCTGTACACCCACAGCAGCTCCAGGTACATGAACCTTTGAAGCTCACACACTCATTGCGTTTACAGCACGGAGCTACAGGAGCCGTAACTGCAAAATCTTGTAAGTCCAGAGTTCTTGTGCACTGCGTTCTCAATACACATAGTGGGCATGTAACAACAGTTCAGATCCACAGCAACTAGAAAACCATGAATGCGGTGGTCTTACCTTTGTTTTTTACCCGCACCTATCCTTTGCAGCCTCAAGGTACCAAGCCCCATGTTATCATCCCAGTCCGGTACAGTTTCCACGATTCAGTTATCCCACTAGTTAAGGACGTAGAAGTGAAAAAGTGATTGC
The DNA here is from genome assembly GCA_016165875.1 of Acanthopleura granulata. Lineage (NCBI taxonomy): Eukaryota > Metazoa > Mollusca > Polyplacophora > Chitonida > Chitonidae > Acanthopleura > Acanthopleura granulata. The sequence goes on along the minus strand of JABBOT010000002.1, from coordinate 23,286,775 downwards.
TGTCTTGTCACATCACACAATAACCGAGTCGTGAAGAGTGTAACAGCCACGGTATCAGACTGGAATGAATAACATGGGGCTTCGTACTTTGAGGTTGGCTGGATGGTAAAGAATGAAGTTTAGATCAACGCAATTGTGGTTTTCCAGTTGTTGTGGGTCTGAAGTGTTGTTACGTGTCCTGTAGCCCTGTGTTCTAAACATAAATCTCTTCCCAGTTACGATAATAAAAGCGTTAATGTATGGTTGAACATGTTTCAAGTTCTCTTTAACCTCTGTGTACTACTCTACCTGCTTGTTGCTGACCATATGCAGGTTGCTGTCCATACCCTGGCTGACCAGGAGGTGCCCCATACCCCGGCTGTCCTGGGGGTACCCCGTACCCAGGCTGTGCTGGGTAGCCGGGATCTCCAGCCCCTGGGCCGTATGGTTGAGCAGGATAGTTGCCCGGGACATTAGCAGAGTAGGCTGCTCCACCTTCTGTAAAACAGACAAGAAGAGATTTACATGTAGTTAAACATCACACAAGATGGACCCAGAAATACAAGAATTTGGAAAATAATACTGTTGCCCACAGGTGAGACATCAGGGGACTAACGACATTAATCACATGCACTACGACACGAAAAGAAAACCTAATTTAACAGATTAAGTTAACAAGTTTAATTCCACATGATTCTCTCAAGACTTGCCACCAGAGGTTTGTTTGTCACAATGAAGACTTCTCAGTGACATCTATCTAAAGTGAGCTGCACAGTTTAATCCATCAAGGATAGAGCTGTGTCTGAGGACTGAAAAACTCCCGTCTTGTGATACATGTGCACATAATCACACCTGTAATACCTTTACATGCCGAGGTACATGCATATGCCAATGGTACATCCATTAAACTGTCTGACAAACATTGTCAACGCCAGGCTCAACAATGTTTCACTTCTGTGATACCAGCCTTATGAGTGACAGAAACAGGTGCAGTCCAGGCAAACCATCAGCCTTTGGCAAGTTACTGACAAACTGTCCGACACAGATGTAGAGACTTGCAGGCCATATTAATCAAAGACAACTGGTTTTCAATGAACTCCAGGACTGTGCAAGCAACACTGCCAGCCATCGAATTTTTGTCGCCAAGGCTTTTGTGAACGGTGATTGAGGGTAACCACAATAATTTGGTCTGTGCCAACTTTATACAAGCAGTAATCTTTTGAGGGGGCCTCTGTGACTCAGTCGGTCAGGGTGCTAGTGCAGCGCAGTGACCCAGAAGTCTCCCAACAATGTGGTCACTGTGAGTTCAAGTCCAGCTCATGCTGGCTTCCTCTTCAGACGTACGGGGGGAAGGTCTGCCAGCAATCTGCAGGTGGCTGTAGGTTTCCCCCGGGCTCTGCCTGGTTTCCTCCCACCATAATGCTGGTCACCGTCATATAGGTGAGATATTCTTGAGTTCGGTGTAAAACACCAATCAAATAAATAAATAAATAAATAAATAAGTAATCTTTTGAGCTTTTTGAAGATGAAAATATTATCATAGTAGATATGACAATCTACAAGATACATGCGCTATCAATATTAATGTGGCTGCTGATATTTTACTGTGTTGTTAACTGTTCCACCTCTGTACTGTAACAAACTCATAAATCTGTGCTAATTAAGAATGGCCGTACTATTCTTCAAAACTGTGTATAAGAAATCTATAGCTATCTATCTATTCGACCATCTTTCATTTCAAGTCTGTCAGTCATTAATACTTACTTAATGAAAGGATTAATTACAAGAATGAAAAGGAAAACAAAAACTAACAGAAACCACAGTAATTTTCCAAGCTTCATAAAATTTATTGATTATAAAATATACTGGCAACAATTTAACAATCAAAATTCCTGAGAGCAAAAATGATGCAATTTTATAGAAAATATCACCAATATGCCCCTGGAAAGAAAAAACAACTGTTACCTGTATATGCAAATGTGTACTCATAATCGTAAGGGTGAAGTATAGGGTCAGGCATATCGATTTTGCCAGTCACAGATTTCCCATATAATAAACAATATAATAATCCAAATATATTCCCAAATACAAACTAAAAACAATATTTTCCAGCATACAATTTCCAAAAATAAAATATGCATTAAAGACACATATGATTCCAGAAATAATGATTTGTTGAACAGATTTTCATTTTTTTTTTTTTTGTCTCTTCACAGTGCTGGCGTCCCTAAAGCCTTTGTTTCTACCCTTTTTCGTTTAATGGGTACAGGTGGCTGAATTTTCACCAAAGTAATGTATTTTTTTCAACAAGTCCTTAGTCAAAGTTGTTCTATGATGTCTACTCAATTAGCACTGAGAATAATGTTAACGAAGAAAAACTAAAGAAAACGTTTAAAAAATGTACATACCTAGATGCGGCATAACCATTCACCAATAATAATATAGCATATGATGATTTTACAAGCTGCTGTTTTCAGTCAAAAAAAAAAAAAATACAATAGGCTTCCCTGTATATTTCTATGACCATGAACCTTAAACCTTTCCCTACAACAGCCTCTATATGTATATGTCTCGAAAATCACAGATTTACTCAAAAGGTTTTACTCATAAAGCTGTTTACTAAAATAACCTTTTATTCTTGAAGCTAAACGTAGGACAATAAGCTTGTTTTAATTCCATATAGATGTACAGTGCCTCTCAAACCTCTTATACAGAAGTTAAAATTTCACTGACGTATATGTCCACAGTATATATAATGAGTTTGAATCAGTGTTTTTAACACAACAGAACTGTACACATGTAGAACTGCTATATCCCAGAAGTCTGATTTCTGTAATATCACATGATATCACAACGTAACTCGTCATTACAGAATTAATATTATGTCATCATTAACACAAAATTTGGACACAGTTATGCTTCAGAAAATCTAGTCTTTTGGAAAATATGTATCCATGATGAATAGCTAGCGTTCGAGACAAGCCATGCAGATACATGTACATATACCTGCTGAAGGACAAAGGCACCAATGTGACACAAAACAAATGATCATCATAAAGAAACAGGAATTATTATAAACCAACAAGTATTGAATAAATTTGACAGAAATTAGCACCTATTCTTGACAAACACAAAATTTCAGTGTTCAGTGTTATGCAAAGAAACTGGAGTAATTATAAACCACCTATTTCAGGGAAACCCCTTACGTGCGACTTGATGGAAATTGCGCTAAAATTAAGACATTCGTAACCTGTTATTAAAAATAGGTTTAATATAAAGTTCTCCATGTAAATCTTTTATGTATCACCTCTGAAATTCACCAAAAAAAAAAAAGAAAACTGGCCTCTGCTATGTACTGTTGAGCAACATACATGATGAAACTAGTGAGCAAAATTAAATCAATTCATCTTTCATTTTTTAACACTTCTACAGCAAATCACTGTTATCATGGCAATGTGGATACACCAATACTGTAGATTTACTTTAGTGTGTTACTTTGGGTGTTTCTACACTACAGTATCTTGCTATTTAGCAACTTCCAGCGACATACATGTTAACTGTTAACTTGTCACGGTATATTAGCATATATATATCCAGGGGGTGTGGTCACGTGTAGCTATCGGTGGTAGTAAGGTGGGCCCCCAGGATCTGGAAATATACAAGCAGAGACCAGGATTCTCTGTTAGAGATGTTGACATGACATGTTGTGTACACATTTACATATCACATGTGTCTGTCAGGTATTAAGTGATAGGAAATGGTAACTAGCACTTCAAAAAAGCACGTACCAGTAAATTAAAGACTGATGAATACATGTACTGGCATTGCTACATGTGTGCATCAAAATTACTGCTTTGAAAATCAAACATACCAAATAAAAAAATAATAATCTGTCTTATTTTATTCTACTTAATGTGACTGGTCTTCAGTGTGAAAATACATCCGCCATTCTTGAGGGAAGATTTTTATCATATTTCTCAAATGTACTCTTATCATTTTTCCACTGTTTTCTCAAGTATATTTTTCAGGTAAGAAGAGATGTATGGTTAGAGTTAAAAGACATTCCTTTAAGTCATCCTCGCATGTTAGAAACTGCATATGACAGAGGAAAAAGTTAATTGTAGTTTGACCTCTCGATGTTAATTTATGATCAGACAAAAAGTTGATAACCAAGGTGCAGGTATTTGCATTCAGGCAGAGTGTTAATGTTTTTATGTGTTCAGATAGCACCTGAAGTCACAAATTCTACAACTTCTGAATCAGAGCCATAACCATAACTTGATCATGCCTTCATAACTTCATGTAGCTGATGCCACCCCACATTACACTATCACATGTACTCATACTTACGACCAGGTATTACCAACACAAATAGCCCTGTAGCTTACATAGCAAAATAAACTTCTGACACCACTAGCACCAATACACTTACAAACAAATTATGTAATAGAATAATCCATTCATGTAGAATGTCTAATATGCTCTCAAAGAATCCAGTCCATGTAGATTATGTTACTGTCCACCACCCAGAAATGTGCACATTAAAGTATCTCACTGGTGATTTGTACCTGAAGTACCTATACCAAACCTAACATGCATACAAGTTCTGAAACTACACAGTATTCCAGTATCTATGTTTTATCTGATTTTTGTCAAAACAATTCCATACTTATATACCACATACCTACCTTATATATCAACCTCTAATTAGAATTGTAATGTCTTTACTTTCTGAGGGTAATACAGCTCAGTCAATACATTATTGATCTAAGTTAAACTAAAATGAAGTTATTTACTTATCTGATTTGTGTTTTACGATGTACTCAAGAATATTGCACTTAGGCCACAGCAGCCAGCATTATGGCGAGAGGAAATCATACAAAGCCCAGTGAAACCCACGACAATCCGCAGGTTGCTGGGAGGCCTTCCACGTACGACCAGTGAGGAAGCCAACATGAGCTGGACTTGAACTCACACCAACTGCATTGGTGGGAGGCTTCTGGGTCATTGTGCTGTGCTAGCACGCTAACTGGCTGAGCTACAGAGGCCCTAGAACTAAAATCAAAATTAAATGAAATACATGTACACAATGTATCACAATACTTAAACAAATACACGGTAAAATGGGCTATAGCCATTTCTAAGCTAGTTTCAAAGCAGGTAACTGTAGCTCTTTAACCTTTTCAATCATTAACGCCGTTAGTAAACGCTAGTGAATGTATTGTTATTGAAACGCTAGTTATTGTGAAAAAAAAAGACAAAAATCACTTGTTTGTGTAACCACAGGTATAAGCTTCATAAAAATATGAGAATTATTATTATTAGCTTATGCGGTAGATTGCATTTGATGTGGAAATCAATAAAACTGTACATGTAGATGGTCCTTCCCACATGTAGCTACGTTTTTACATGAACATGTTGAACTTTTCATGTAAGTATATATGTTTAATTCTTTCAGAAAATAAAGCTACATGTGTAAGTCACAAGTGTTCATACACGTACACCAGGTACAGTAATTCTGTGTTGTCCAGGTATACATACACCAGATTTACACGTACCGAAAATACGTCAAGTTTAGTACGACTATCAATCCTGGCATACAGGTATTACCAAACCTGGTTTTTTGATGTGATGTCAATCGATGTCAGCATGCTGTGTCCTGTGCTTGATGTATATTTTATTTTCGGTACTGATTTATTTCACTGTTGTTTTACTAATGTAGTGTAAAGCTTATACCAGGTTTATAATAACAGATATTAAATACCAGTCACATGGCATACAATCCCCTTGTTCATGTATCTTGTAGTGTCAACACATCCAACAGAAACTGATGCGCATACAAATGTACTTGTATCCATGCTATAAATCCCTAAAGCTTCAAGGCAAGTGCTGTCCATTATAGAATACATCAAACTGATCATACTGACCTATCAGCTGGCATGTTTGCACAAGAGCTATCCACACACATCATAATTTAGACAGATTACTAATATGGGGGTGTTAATATGTATATTTATGACATCAAGGGATTTTTCACAACTGATCTTGTAACCAACAGCATTAGACGGTACCTGCTGCTTTGTGCTGGTCTGCTGGCTAGGTATATATCTCACCAAAATTATGCGCTACATACTGGCAGTATACATGTATTTGAATAAGTAGGAGTATCCGCATGCATTTAGGGTTACTCAACGGGAAGCTCTCAACATCAAAATACAAGGAAACCTAACATTATGTGAAGTACAACATATACATGAGAATCAGTTCTTTCTCAGATGGTAAAATTGATTCTCCGTATGTCTTTTATGCACAGCACATTAGCACCCAAATGTATGTGTAACATAGACGGTTACTGGTATATGTCATGAAATACAAAGAAGCAAAGGAAGTGTGCACAACTACAAGCATTCCCGGGTACATATACCAAGAGACTGTGCCTTTCTAGTACTGTTGTACACACCGTCAAAGCAAGCACATCTTTTATTTTTTCTTTTTCTTGTCTTTCTTTTTTCCAGCTGTAAAAAAATCAATGATTAGTGCTTACATCCTCCTTTGGGGGTGCAACATCTTACCTCCATTTACATACCCTAATTCTCTACTCTAATTTTTAGGACAGGTATGATAAAAGCAAACAATTATGTTTCTCTCTCAGTTTTTCAGCAAAGTAAAGATTAGATATGTTGTTCATTAGACCGACTAACGATGTGAGGAAAATAAATTTCGTATTATTTCATGTATGTTTGCTGAAAGGGGCAGACCAGGTGTGCCACTATTTAGAATCAACGAGTGATTGGGGTTACTTACAAGTCTCAGAAATGTATGACACTCCCTTAGACACTACTCATTACTGATTGGAAAACCTAGTGTCTCCATCTATCAGCTACATGCATGTCAGTCCAAAAATGTCAACTTACAACATCCCTTTACTGTCCACACTGATGCAGCTGCGTGAGTACAGTGGGGGGGCTTATTCATATATAACCCAGATAGAATGACAAACTTCACAACAATAGGGGCAATTCAAAACGTATTGACTGTCAAGACATTTATATAGATTGATGCCCTGCTTATGTGATTTTCCAGAGAAAACCAGAATAAAACTGTTACACAGACATGGAAAAGTGAACTGAATGCTACTCACATTGTACATATAAGTGAGTCAATCTGTAACATGTACATCAGCATGTATTGTCCACTAACACATTTTATTCAAATCTGAGATTTGATCACCAAACTTTCTGGAAACATATTCCTAAAGTAAAAGTGGCCTTCTAAAATAATCATCACGAGTTCCAAAGAGTGATATCACAAATCATTTACCTTGCAACAATACAAGCTATTTCTGTACCTGCACATCACCATTTAGTGCCATAATACACAGAGGATATTGCACAGTGAAGGTTGAATACTTTAAATATTGTTCGATGATAACCCAGGCAATGCAAAGCGTCTCGTGGGATATCATTTCCACCTCTCACAAGAACAATATTTTAGTATTCAGTCCTGAATGTCCAATATACTATTTATTATTTCTACCCTAGCAGTATCATGATTTTGTGCACTTTGAAGAGCCTTCAACATTTTTCCAGCCGTAGGCTGTCACAGACATACCCAGAGCGTGATGTCATATATGTTGTGTTATATGCAGGTGTGTCTTCTTGACAATGTAGCAGTTGACTAAACTTGCATTATGAATTCATTCTGCTGAGATCAGATGGGAACTTTATAAATATACAATGTCTCTCTTTTGATCTCATGATGTAATGGTGTGAAATATCAAAATGTGACATTTCACTGCGGTGAAGATCAGAGAGATTCACGTTCACCGGTACATAAAATACTAAATGTAAGCTCCTCCAATTAGGTGCACTGAGTATTTTTTGCATTTGTTTCAAGTTTAGCAGCATCTCAATGAATGGTACACATCATGTATTGTCATGAAAAATGAAAGCGAGGCTTCGTTCTAATCAAAAAACAACAACAACAAAAAAAACAACAACATGGGAATAAAGGCTTCTCCCTAACAATATGTCAAGACGAACACTTCTCTGTCTCCTTTTTTGTGAGGGGTTCACACTACTTCTGTATCAGTGGAACTACAGTTCAATGTCCTGACAACTCTGACAGACCATACATTAAGCATGTTCTGTCTCCTGATCCTACATGAATCTCAAGCGTTGCATGTGGAAGGATATCCCTATTCCATTCACTACATCTTTGATGCCTACAGCTTGTCTGTAGTCTCGTATATAAGTAAGTTACAGAAGGATATACTTACGCTGTGGGTACTGTCCTGGGTAGCCCTGGGGAGGGACACCAGCTGGATACCCTGCTGGGGGAGCACCTACAAGTACAAGGGGCACTTTCTAAAACAACTGCAAATACTGAATTTCGGTATACTACAGAGCTTATTGTCTCCCTGTTTAATGGTAATTACAATGCTCTCTTATGTATCTCTTACACCAACACACAGTTTGGCAAAATCAATACTCAGAAAAGACTCATTTCCCATAAATTTCTTCCAGATGAGGATTTCAACTGGTCACAGGACTATAAGAAGACAGGTTTTAAGAGGCGCGATGTCAAAAAATAAAACAGCTTACAAACTTCCGTAAAAGTGGGCACATCATTTTCCACCTAAAATAATCCAGGGGTTCATAGACATCAACATTAACTACTGGCAAAAGGTAGTTAAGAGATTTAAAATACTGAATACGGAGATGAAAAAACTCAAAAGTATGCTATAAGGAAAAGGGACTATATTTCACTAAAACTCAATTCCGGCAGGTGTACCCATGATCATAAACTTGTGTATTCTTTTCTAAAAGTATCAAATATTTCCAAATTTTTCCATCTTTTTAAAATTTATCTGTGAATGACTGTTCTCCATTCTGAGGCGCATGGGTCGAACGGTACAGTACAGCCCTGAGCAGCAGTTCCCCCTCGCCCAACTGGACGTACTAGCCTCATACACTGCGAAGAGAATTAATATCGGACAACATGGGACCAGACTGTCTGGTGAGGGGTTTCTGGTTTGGTGATAGACGCCTACTTCTAAATGCTGTATGAGAGGGCCATATTTTGTTTGTCAAAATGGCGGGCCGGCATTTGTAGAAGTCAATTCGACAAAGGAGGAAACCATTCATCAAAAAACCTTTTACACATGGTCAATGAAGGATTAGTTTATCACTCTGAGCACTGACGGCAGTTATAGACCTAAACTGCAATGCAAAATATGTGCGTTGCATCTGTCTACCATGTTGGGGTGAAGTTGATCGACGAAATGTAAAGGGTGTCGGACTTAATGTGAAGCGGTCAACTCAGTGAGAGACAAAATACACAGCTACATGCAAAATCGAATGCAATTTAATGATTAATATTTTAACTGACACTAATTCAAAGTTAAAATCAATTGAACAATATTAATAAAAACCATACACACATATGATAATTCTCTGTACGATTTTTTTTTTCATTCAAAGAGATTACCTTTAAAACGAAGAAAACATATAGTTGGTAAAATGTTGGGGCCTTCTGCCTTTACAAGAATTAAAGATGTATGTTACAAAAAGTAAAACTTGAGGTAGTATACTTGGCAGTAATGGGATGGTTGAGTTAATATGTGGATTTGCAGCATTCAAGTTTGAAATATCTGCTAACCCAGAAAACAGGTTATGTGAAATTTTCCTCCTGAAACCTTTAATTCAGTTAAGCAGAAGATTTTTGAATAACCCAAACAGAGACAGGTTTCCTAAGAATCAGGTGTGCTGTTCCAGTGCATTAGTGAACAAGTTCTATCTTACACTGTATACTCCCAGTCAGGTGAGCACCAGCTGTATTCCATTGTCAGAGGGTTTACCCTCATCATAATGCTGGCCGCCGTCGTGTAATTGAAATATTCTTGAGTACAGCGTAAAACACCAATGAAAGTTAATAAATAATAATTCCTTTGACTGGCTGACAACAGATACTCAGTACTCTAAATGTAATACTTCAACCACTGTTAGGCTGACAGATTTCTGATTATTACAACATTTACTGTGCGATGTTTGTGCATCCTTAGTGTGTATGATCAATTATGTACTCCAAAGTAACAGAAAAATCAATTTAGAGCTTGAAACCTTGTACAAGAATTTCTATTAATTACAATGCCAGAATGCGTGATCCACATATCACAATGCTAAAATCATGAGCTGAAGAAATGTTAAATCGCAAACATCTTGAATTTAGCACAGTCTGATTGAGACATATACCAGTTCACTTTCATTTAAATCATTAGCAGCTGACCATATTACATTTAGAGCAGTTTTATACAATTCCTAGCATAATTAGCATTGCGTACATTTGCTTAAGCATTGATTGTTCCGTACCATAATATCTCTATTTCAAATACATTACTGAAGGACTGGCCAAAGCTGTTTTTCTACATACAACGTACCCCAGATTTGAATCAAAGTAACATTAATCAAACATTTGTTTGAAGAACAAATCATAAAATACAAAACAGATATGTCAAAAACAGAAACAAAAGTAGTGAAAAACAATTTATTAATAATTATATTATGATATTAAACCTAAAGGAGTAGTACATCCTGAACCTCTCATGTCTCAAAAATATTTTAAGAATGAAAAAAGATAATGCTTTCAAACAAACATTTGGACGGTTGGAAACATGGATAGAAATATAAATTCTATAACACAATTTTATCCTTTGTAGAAAAACAGACCCTTTACATGTATGACACTGTAGTGCATGCATTTTATGACTGTCTTTTCATGACAATATCTTACATGATATAGCTTTGAAGTTTTCAAGTAATACCAAAACAACTCACAGTAAGTACACATGTACTTGAAATAAAAAGTTATTTCTGTAACTTTCCAAGTATCCAGTTTGTGAATGGTATTTCCCCGTTTATATATAGGGTTAAAAATGAGCCATGGGTACATACAAATTATGCAGTTCACATTTATGGCCTATGCATGTTTCAATTCTTCATCGGCCTGAGAGATATCACAGCCCTTTGAATCAATCAGACCATGACCATCATCAACAGAAGGGGGGGTGGGGGGGTGGAGGGAAGGATATGTGGCCACAAATGGATGGGGTAAGAGGGAGTCTTCTGTCAGTGTGAATTCAGCGTCGACTTTCAGCCTTTTCAATTTCTTCGTGGTGTGACAGTGAGGCGTCTGTAGGCAGAGATCCACTGCCTGGTTCACACATTTCTCCTCATACTGATGGTCCAGTTTTCTGAAGGTCTTCAGGTTTACACACAACAATAAGAGGTCATCCAGGCTGGATTTGCTAAGGCTGAGGGTGAGTAGACGTGCGATGGTGCTAAGCCCAAGCTCCACGGTATCCGACGACCATGTTATCACTAGATAGAGTTCTGTGAGGAGCAACACATTGAAGTACTTATGTAGTTCGGAAAAATTTGTTCCCACACACCAGTTTTGTTCTTGAAATGTCGGTACTTTTCACCCACAAGCCTCTTCAGTTCCCTGAACTCGGAGATGGCCTTGTCTTGAGAAAACTTGTGATAAGCTAGCGGAGTTAGCACATACATTGGAAAGTGTGTTGATGCTTTCAATTCAAGGCAAAAAATTGCTATCATGGTAGTTCCATCTACCAGGGACAAAGCTTTGTACAGATCATCGCGTTCTACAATTTCTGGGAACCTCTGGTCGATGCATTCACTTATTTTAGGAATAAGCAGCTGCGTGTCTCACATGATTTATTTCAATACTGTCTGTATCGACAGAGATACATTTTTCTGCTTTTTTCTTCTGTTTGACACTTAACTGATGTTTCTCTCTGCACTGCCGCCATTCAGGAAGGCTTGTGCCTTTGGTTGTCATCTTAACCGTGTCTGGTAAAGTTTCCTCAACTTCAAAATGCTTTCTTCGGACGACAGTGTTGCAAGTCTTGCTTTACACTCATCCACTGCAGTCACAATGTCCATAAACAGGACTGCTGGGTGTTGTAGAACGCAACTCAGGTGTGCTTTTTCCCATAAAACTTGTCGGTAAAGGTGCAAGGTAGCAAGACACTGGAATCATTTCCACTCTAAGATATCCACGCAGCCTGTCAATTGTCTCCCTGGATCCACCTGCTTTCGCACCTCATTCGATAATTTTTTCGGGCCAAGAAGTTGATGATTTGCACTTCGACTTCTCAATAACTGTGGTTCTGAAACTGAAGCTTTCAAAAAAGTGACCCAGAGGTTAAGCACAATTTGCAGTATGAGACACTTTGCCTTCCCACAGGTTTTGAACATGCAGTAGACATCAGCATTTGATCCACCCGTGTGAAGATTTTGTTGGTTTGGAACACATCAGCAATTGCCAGTTCAAGCCTGTGATTTGTGCAGTGTATGGCGAAAAGCCATTCCCTGTCATGTTTCATTTCTGTGCACTCCCCTCGTACGTTCCCATATTTACAGATGCTTCATCTGCAGAAACGCAAATCATGCAGTTTTGTAATTTTGTGGGGTTCATGTTGAATGATTTTGGAAACATATTGCCAAATGTTTGTTTGAAGGAATTTGCATCGTCCCCATAGTTATTCATATGCTGGCACTTCAGTAGAAATTCTACTGCGAACCCATTTATTACGACTTTGGTGTACACAAGCTCTTTGATGAATCCGGTTTTACGAGCCTGAGATCCATCTTGCTCCCCACAGAAAAAGTTGGCACAGGTTAACATTCTCTCAATGTCACACCACATGACCTTGGCTAAAAATGATATCATTTCTTGGCAGCTCATATCACTGTTCTCGCCTGATAAACAGCCATTTTTGCACTGTAGGTCTATCAAGCTGGGATATTTGGAGTACGTTTTTTTTCTCCTTTACAACATGTTGGGCTGTTTTGAAATGACTGACATAAGCAGCTCTGTAACAATAGAGAAAAAAGACTGTAATAGAAATAAGTGTTATAAAAAATCTCATGGCAGGCTCATACTGTAAGTTATTAATATTAACTGATGATCATATGTTTTTTGTTGAAAGCTCTTCACTGCACATGCACATAATATCCGAGTCAAAATCAGCACACTCCATGGAGCAGTAAAGAAAACAGGGACAATTAATCTACAAGATCTATTTATCGGCGTCCGTGGGAGCTTATATACAGGTGTATATTACTAAAAAAAAAATAACTAAAAATACTGCAATACACTAACTGCTTGCTAATAATTAACAGGTCAGAACTCTCGTGGCTGACTAAAAGTTTTACACTATATGTACGAGAAAGGTGATTGTTGTACCTTTTCCCATGGCAATGTCAATCCTGGGCTGGAATCTGAATTCAGACGTCTCCGAGGTACTGGACGTGCTGGGTGTTGGTTTACTCCATGAGCTTGATTTGCCATTGAATAGAGGGTGGGTTTTCGTCCATTCGTGAAGACCGCCCGGCATAACGTGCCGCTCGGCGTTCGCTTTGTTGACATAAGACACGTCATCGATGTAGTTTTGCACCGGGTAAATACCCGGTTTTCATTACTCGTTTCATTTCTTATTTTACATCTCATGCAAGCAATGTCACCATCGTCATTCAGGCCGATGGAAAAATTGTCCCTAATCCACTATTTACAAAATGTTTTACTTTTCACCGTTCCTTTTGATATCGTTGTTATCAACTCAACCACCTCAATCAGGAAAACCGCGCGAGAGAAGCGGCGAACCTCATTCCCTCCTGTTTTCTCTGCGGCTTTGCTGTTTTAACTACGTACATACTGTCAACGCAATGGACAGTGACAAATGACTGGGGTTGTGTTGTTTTTCTCACATGTACCTCCCTGTTAATAGCTCTTCTCAATTTTATCAAAAGGAGGGAACAAGTCAATACTCAGGTGATTCAGTTTGATCGTTGGCAAAAAATGAAAACAACCATACCTCAACATTTAACAATCTCACATCCATCTGTCCGCAGACATATAACGATAACCCGTGGTTTCAATTTTCTCAACCAAACAAAGTTTTATTAGCTCACTCAACTGGTGCAGACGTGATAAAGTATCACTTTATCTTTCACTTAAATTTTTTTTCTATGCCACTTTGCGTTAACGGGAAATCGTTTGACAACTTTTGACTTTGCATAACCTCTGTGCGAACTGAACTATTGTTCGCGCCAATTTCTGAGTGCTGGTTTGGGGTTCCCAAACACCTTTCTAGAGGGTGGCATCTAGCAGGTTACAGAGGAGTCTTTGCGTAGCACGCATAACAGAAGACAGTGATAACTACGTAAATTTCATGTGATCTAAGTAGGGGATCGATCGATCATCATGACCCTGTATAGCTGATCCAAATTTCGATCTACAGGCCGAAAATCCAGGCGAACGATTAGTTGATCCCCTGGTACATCCTGATGTCGAGGCCTGCAGTTAATTTTTTGGAGTTTTGGCGCTCATGCATGTATTGGTTTCATTTTGCATGGATTTTCTTTGCGTCTTATTAATTCTATATAGGGTAAAAATTTAAAACTCAGTATGGCTATATCACAGGACCATCAGATCTGAAAAAAACTGAACAAAAAAAAGGAAATGATCTTGAAAAAACTCAATATTTCTGTTAGGGTAGTTCACATTTTTGACGTCTATGAATCCCTGTAATCACAAGCTTTGGATGAGGCTTCAGAATCGAGGTTCTACAAACATGGAGTATCACGATAATGGCTCAGTTTGTCTTTCCACCATTCCACATGTTCCATGTACATCTTCAGACGTGATGAGAATTTTAGACGTTACAACTCCACTAAAAGCTAACGCCTTACCTCCTGGGTAACCGGGTGCGGGATAGCCTGCGGGTTGAGCTGGGTAGCCTCCTGGGGCAGGGTAACCTGGCTGCCCTGTAAACCCGGCAGGAGGGGGACCCTGAGGCATACCATACCCAGCTGGCGGCGGCACAGTGCCTCCAGGGTAAGCTGCGTGCTGCTGAGGGTACTGTCCTGGGTAGCCAGCATGTCCACCCTGAAACAAAACAGACAATATATATATATGAAATTATTTGATTAATGATTAACACCATACTTAAAAACTGCAAACACAATACAAACATTTACTTTGCTGGCATATTTACTATGTTATCTCATTGGAACACCATGTGGAAGACATAAAAAGTCATGCCCATCCAACCACAGTACATGTCACAGACCAGCTTTGCCTTGCCTATATAGCCCCCTAAGGTGTTTGTTAAGTGCAAGCCAGGAAAGTAGTAAAGTTGCTTACTGGTCTTCTCACATTACAAGCTGAGGCTTATGCTTTGGCTAAACACATGTACACGTATTGTGCAGGTCACGACTTTATCACAACCAGGTAATTATATGCATTATGCACTGTACATGGATGTGCACAGAAATGTTACTGTTACTGATATTGGGGTTTGAGGCCATACTACAGAATATTGAACTTATATGGGACGGTCAGGAGAAGACTGCATGAAAATAACATCCTGCAAACTTCATGTAAGAATGTTGATTACTGATAGATACCCTTGTTGTGATGCTATATTGTCTCCAGGAGAAGCAGAGGCGAGGCAAGCTCAGGGACTACCTGTCGCTGGGTCTGAATCGACAAACCTTGTGACACCCAGAGATTGAGACTCATCATCATCTTAACACCAGGCATGACCCACCCCACAATACCGAAGAAGTACACAATTAGTGCAATGTACATTGAGTCCACATGTACATCTCTGGTTAAACAGCCCATGAACATGTGTAAGTATTGAACAGGTTCTTACCGGATATCCATGCATGCCATGTCCTCCTGCTCCGTGCATCTTGTGCTGAAACATGTACATCACAATTAATCATCAACTCAAACAACTTTACTATTACATACATAATTTTTTTCACTCAATAATATTTTACTCATACAAGCTATCCATTGCTCACTCAGCTCATTGACTACCTGACAGAACCTGTTCTGCTGGTTCTAAAAAACAATAACAAATTTAACTGGAGTTGGATTAAAACACATAACCTCACTGATTGGGGCTAGTGGACATGCCAAGGTAGCAAAAGTCCTCATGTGAATTTCAATCAGCATCAATCTTAAATTTATTTTCATGTGAAGGTCAACATTTGATCATTAAATCCGATGCTAGAAGTTCCACAGGGCTGGTATAAATGTATATGTAATTATGATTGGCAATTTATCAAAATGCCATCACGTCACTGCAGGATGAAAGAGACACTAGATTGCTGCCATGGCAACATTAGACGAACAACAAATATTCTGCATATATATAAATATAATTAAGCTTGTAAGCGTGTACACAGCAAGCTCCTCTATGTGTCAGTCATATACAAGGAAGTCAGCAGTAGATTAATACTTGATTTGCAAGCTAGGTTAATGTGCAGGTGAGCCAGATGGCAGAGACCAGACCCCACATGCCTGTGTCTCCATGCTACATCTACAGGCTAACCAAGCAGCTACGTGACAGCCTGTTCTAACGTTTAAGCTGACAATACAATGGTGTTACATGTAACGCCTACAAGGCCTATGTGAGAGGATGACTTTACCCACGCATCTGTACATGATGATACAACAACACCACAGGTGCATGCTCCAGAAGTCTTACATGTACAATGGTATTTGCAGAGGACTGACAACATACTGTGTGTACATGATCAATGTACATATACACAGAAACTAAGGAGCACGAAGAATACAAAAGCAAAAATGCACCCAAATGATCATGACAGCTAGCAGCATAATTCCATATGATAACATTTCTTTCCATATGCCAGTGCTGAATCAATGTGAGGTAAATCTCATCTCTTATATAGTTATGTATATTTTTATACATATTATATGCATACACATAGACATGTACATGTACCGTACATGCATATCATGATCAAAATGCACGTGACTTTTGTTTCTAAATGAATATATGCATATGTTTGTTGTAACACTTAAAGAAGAACAAAGCCCATTACAGTCTGACAACTGAAGTGTAATATTTGTACGTGAGTGTGTAAATTTAAATCCTAATTATTTTACAATGAAGGCAATTAAGTGCGTAAAGGTGTACTTATAGGTGTTATGTACCTTCTTCATCTTCTTATAGGCCTTCTTCTGTTCTTTGCTCATGTGCCTGGTCTCCTCATCAGAGCTGGAGCTTGAGCTACTGCTGCTACTGCTGCTGTGTTTGTGCCCATGTTTGTGGGATTTGTGTTTGTGGTGCTTCACCTTAACGTGGCTTGGATACATCCTTCTGTACTGTCAACAAACAACATTTCCTCTCTAATAGATTAAACTACATGAGATTCATGAGGATGTATTTTTTTGGCTAAGCTTATACATGTAAGTGTATTATGTCCTTTCCTTAACATGATAAACCCATAATTAAATAGTGCATTTTTTTCATTAAAAGCTAATCTACATTACATTCATCCCAAATTAAGAAACTACTGTAGTTCATTGTGATATTAAATATAACCAGAAATCTCCTAACAGACTTTTGACAGAACCAAGTGAAATGGGGTATATTGTCATTGACTATTAAGCATTAGTGGGTTATTTCTAATGAAGCAATTAAGGATGATGTGCACTGATTAAACTGTTATACAGTGAAGGGGCTTATATTATTAACCAGCAAACACATACTACTCCTACGCATTCACTAATATTGCCTTTGCCATGTTTGATATGACTTAAATTGTGTGCTGTTACAACCTCAGTTGATATGGTCCATCAGTATCCAAGTTGTAGACACAAAGTATACAATAATATTAATTATACCATATAGACTTGCAACACACATGTACAAAAAACCATCTACCATTTGTTCTTTTTTTGAAACACAAGCATGCACTATTGCATTCAAAACTTCACAGATACCACAAACTGCTAAATAATATCACCATTTCTAGTTTACTTGCTTATATATGAATGTCAGAATTCCTTGTTAATTTGAATGGTGTCTTCCATCGTAGCATATTGCACTTTGCAGTTGGTAAGGCAGCATATATGAAAAACGACTTAGATACAGATCTGCAACTCTCCTTTTTTATATATGTGCTGACAGATGAAGAGCTACATGTTGTACAGAGCAAAACATAATGAAATATGGCAGGTTACTTTGGACATGGAATTGGCTCAACAATACAGGAAGAAAGTAATCGCCGATCATTCAAAATTGCTTTCAAAAAACACAATGTCTTTTAAGGTATAGTTATTCGCCACAGCATCCATATACTGCTGACATTTCAGCTCCATGCCAGACATTGGCCTATAAAACTAAAACTCAACAAAATGCCACACGAAACTTCTTTTGACTGAACTGGATCCGCCCAAAGTCTGTAGAATTTGCTCTCTAGCTGTCTGTCTATTCGCAAGTAACAAGCGAGATCTGCGGTCCTGTATCTTATTTATTTATCTATTTGATTGACTGTACTCAAGAATACTTCACTTATACAACAGCAGCCAGCATTATGGCAGGAGAAAACCAGTGGGAAATCCACAATCATCTGCAGATTGCTGATGTTGCTGGCAGACATTCAGGCATACACGTACTTCCGTATCTTAAAACAACCAAACTACTTCTGTTAACTGCAAATAATACCTTGTCAGTCAAAAGGTGCTACAGTATATATTGTCCGAAATCAAATCACAATTGTATGCATCAGTGTGACTCTATCAGTGCGACTCTAACAGTATAATCTGATTACTTCCGTCTGTTAGGATGTCTTGTACTTCTTGTACTAGGTACTATCTGATTCTTACATACAATCATACAAGTGTTTTATTCCATGTAAATATTAACAGCACTAATGCAATGCCCTTTAGTATGAAACGATAACACCCTCTGTCAAAACCCAGGCCTTTCATGCAGACTGACATTGCGACATATTTCATTTGCTCGACTCGAAGTGGGCGAGTCAGTGAAAATACTAAGTAGGAAAAGTGGAGAAAAACATTCATTTGCAAACGTTTCCCACACTTAAGACATAGTGTTAAAGACAATTTAAGCACAGTCTATGGAATTAAAGCCCCACAACAGCACAAGACTGAGCTGTCAAACGAAATATTCACCTTTTAGGGAGTGGTTTTCTGTGTCAGCTACGCGTACCCGTTTCTTCACACACAAGCAGCCCTCAGCCGGAAACACGTAGCGCCACCTAGCGATCTGTCAAACTTCCAACAGTGGCTAGAACAAAGCAATGTATTCGATGATTATCTCCCTTCCACTGCGCTCTGCCTCTGAAGGGCAATGCTTGTGTACGTGACTGCTGCCACAGAGACTAAAGAGAAAAGATGCATGAGAGACGAATTGTTAAGTTTAAAGAATAGGTATATAGCTCAGGGCTATGACGGCTTATTCTCAAGTTTTGCCATTGAGGGAAATGTGAATGCCATATTAATTTTGGCATGGCTTATATGTATTAGCCCTCTTTACATGGACTCGATCTTTTGACATTCATATACATGAAACACATAGACCTGTACATGCAAGCATTTGCTCCAGCTCCTTTTGGTAGGTCGCAATCCGGATAAACGCCTAACCAACTTTCTGACCGGCTTCATGTCACCGCCAGCACATCATTTTAACCGGCCCCGGCATGGGAATCCATTAAAAGTTTCATTTTTTTTAACATATGTAGGCCTTACCATGGAAGACGAATGTGGCCACTGTTGTGCTCGAGCCGCGGTTTATAAACCCATGCGGCCAGAGATCCCGAGAATGGGAGATTAGGCAAAACCGTGCCAGGTTAGCGCTGTAATCTTGCGTTCTCGAGTTCTCGAGCTGCGTGTTTTGTTTTTTTTTTAATACGCGCGGCTCGAGAACTCGACAATGCGAGATGAGTAAAAACCGCGGCCCATCGGTCGAGTTCGTGGGCCGCTTGGTTTTTAAAGCGTGCGGTTGGAGAACTCGAGAACCCGAGATTAATGAAAACAGTGCGAGATTACCGCTAATATCGCGCAGTTTTTACCAATTTTTAGAGGGTAGCGCTAATCTCGGGTGACATTTTCTAATTTCGTCTTGCTCATGTTTTTTAAAAGGCTCGGCTCGAGAAACCAAGTGGCCGCACCCATCTTCCATATCTAACTCACAGTAGGCTAAATGCATCTGAATTTACCCAAAGTTTAATTGATTAGTGTTAATAACGCCGTGCTGAAGAATTTTTCAGTTATGTAGATGTACGACGGTCACGTTTATGAGTGCACGGTATAGTTACATGACCAATCAATTTATAGCTCAAGATCGCTTTGTTTATTTATTTGATTGGTGTTTTACGCCGAACTCAAGGATGTTCACTTATACGACCGGGGCCAGCATTATGGTGGGAGGAAACCGGGTAGAACCCGGGGGAAACCCACGACAATCCGCATGTTGCTGGCAGACCTTTCCATGAACGGCAAAATCGCTTTGAATACCGTACGTCCTTAGATTGTATATATGTTCTGGGTCTTCTTGTTGCAGGGCCAGTCCATGCTGCTAAAGTGCTTCCGCTACATAACATGCATCATGCCGAAGACACCAGACGTGACACCCTACTCAGTCAGTCACATTATAGGCCTACTGACACTCGGCCGAGCAGTCATGCCTGTCTTCATAATCGACTTTGTACTTCACAACATAACACTTGTAAGTCTTTACATCAATTCTGTAAATTTGTGTCATAGAATAAATGTCATATTTATTTTTAGGAAGGTTACCAATAGCGGCATTTGTGTGTTATCTATCAGGTGGACCACACTCTCGCATTATGTACTCTTGTGATGATGGCATTACTTGTCATGTACTGAAATTCAGGACACACACGATATCCATAACTCTTTCATAATGGATAGCCGAGGGGGTTAGCGCGTTGGAGCTTCCTCTCTCTCCGTACGTGGGAAGGTCTGTCAGCAACCTGCGGACGGTCATACGTTTACCCCAAGCCCTGCTTGGTTTCCACCCACCATAATCCTGTCCACCGTCGTATAAGTCAAATATTCTTGAGTACGACGTTAACATAAACAAGTAAATAAATAAAAAGACCACAAGAATTATTATGAGAATTACATTCTTGTGCATCTGGTCTGCATCCATTGTTGAATAAAGTCTTCTTGAAAACTGTTTTAATACATGGCATAAAAATTGTGTAAAAACAAATGAAAGGTATATATTTTGGAGAATTCCGGTTATCTCCTAAAACCCGGAACAGTTCCCCCACCCGTCCGCGAACATTCCGTTTCTCTTCGCATGCTGCCACTCTCTTTTTAAGTTCGACTAGCTCTTCCTTCAAGGACTCACTTTTGTACCTTGCTTGGCAAAGTTTTACTTCGTCTATTTCGATACGAATCCTTGAGCACTTTAACCGACGAAATAAAAAATCGTCTCTCTTTTGCAATGTTGACACAGCCCGAAGTTTCAAGACGATCACGATCGAGATATAGGCCTATATAAATATTAATATTCTTACAAATGATCCAAACAGCGAACCCATGCAACAAACGAATGTGACATAACTAACCAGTTAATCTATGGTAGTGATATATGTGTAGTGGAACAAAATGTATTGTGTAAGTTCTGGTATATGGGTATGCTATATTTCATACCCATTGATTTACTACTTTGTTTTTGACAGATGAAAATGTTTCAGTAACAGATATCTCAATGTGCGGGATTGGTCATACATGTATCGTGTATAGCAGGACTGAAGGCACGCGGTTACGATGTATATGTGTATATGTACAATTGCCTGTGTCTGAACGGACGGCAAGACGTTCGTGGTTCACTGGGGCACATGTCTATTGGTGGTTTTTCTCTGGCTTTGATTCAAACTGTGGAAATAAATCCATGACGTTTTCTCTGTCATGACATTTTGTCCTTTAATCAGACGGCTTAACGAGTAGCTCTGGATTTGGGGTGCTTCCTGTTATTGCAGCCAAACCTTGTTACATATGTATGCCTACGATCATTGATCGACTCAATTACATTGTCTTTTGTCGACTTATACGTCTTTGTTAGCTCAAACACAATATCTGTGCATGGTGCGTCACAAGCAGATTTTCACCACGAGACCTCAGTCAGTGCACTACATGTATGTAGCGATGCTCATGAAATTAAATATTCACTCCAAAAATGACAATTATTAGTCACAAAGAGCTTTAAATTGACTATTGCAGAACTTGTAAATAAGGACTGCCTATATAATTTTATTGAAATTACATCGATGTGCATGCCCATAATACTCACCGAACTCCGTCACGATTGCATTCTATATTTAAAGCGCAATCTTCTCTCAGACCTTCCGTGTTATTGGACCGACTCTGGCTTTTCGTAAGTGCGTTTATATTATGATTAAAGATAAATATAACACTGGACTGATCTTCGGCTCGTTCCATAAAGCGCACATAACTACCATGGCGATGTAATACCTGCAAGCTCTGATCACCATGGTAGTTACGTTCACTTAACGCTACTACTATAGTGATGTAATGTCTACAGAACTGGTCGCCATGGTATTTATGTTTACTTAACGCTACTACTAAAGTGTTGTAATACCTACAGCACTGGTCGTTATGGTATTTACGTTCACTTAACACTACAACTATTGTGATGTAACACCTACAGCACTGGTTGCCCTCGTATTTACGTTCACCTAACGCTACTACTACAGTAATGTAATACCTACAGCCCTGATCATATAATCATGCTTGTCTTACATGTGGATAATGTAATAAGGCTTGTATCACATGTGGATTATATAACCACGCTTGTGTTACATGTGAGTCAAACAACAATGCACTTGATTGTATATTGTTTTATATTTGGATACCATGTATATATGTAAATTGTGTTAAATGTGGATCATATAACGGTACATTTGACGGTACATTTGGATATGGGGGTGGTCCTTCAGCAAATCCAAATTATAGATGGGTGGATTTGACGGTAATAATGTAATAATTGGTGCATATATGTTGACCAAATGGTCCCAAACTGTTTGGAGTTATAACGTACAGAGAAACATTACTATTCTAAAACTGCTGAAATACTGGCTCCATTATAGTCTTTAAAATGTATAATTTATGACTGCTTGGCAGGGAGGAAATTCCCGTAGTTAGCCTATGAATATATAACGGTGGTCACATTAACAGGTGGAGGGAACTAAGCTAGCATGCAGAGTCTGAGAAAACCAGTTCTCTTAGCCAAGCACGTGGCAAACCTCCTAATTGAAAGCTGCATCCCAGTTAAGAGGCAGAAATTGGATTTGAACCCCCGGAGCTCACTGCAAGAGATGACCAGCTGTGATGACGGTTTGCATCTACATGTAGCCGTTTGTGGCTATGAATTGAATTAAGAATTTAGAACGTTGATAAGCTTAAGTCTAAAAAAAATACAAACAATTTTCACATTTTTTGTTTGTCTTTTATCCTGAATTTACTGTTTACTTTAAGGGCATGGCTTCAGTACTTGTATTCATAGACAGACATATACACACTATTGATTATCTACTCTGGCCTTATGCACACATACACACATATGTTATCGATACCCTTGGTAATGTTCAAACAGAAACAATCAACATCTACCTCCGGTCACTTTGCTTCATAACATCATATATTCTGACACTCTGTGAATTGTGCCTAGTAACCTATATCACAGCCAGTCGACACCCATGGGAGACTCATCATACAGCATATACGCCAGAATAATTTAACTGCATCGAGAAAACATTTAGTCAAAGTCTTTTTAACTCACTAATTTATCAGGTGATGAATAAATGCAGAAATTATATGTATATAAAGTATAATAAAGCTTTCTCTATACTCCACTCTAAATTACACATTTTAGAGCCGATCGAAGCACAAACATCACTGACTTTGTGGAAGGAGGGCAAAACGTCTTGATAACACTTAGTCGTAACGAGGTGGTTTTACCGATAAGCCCTCGATGACGTAAACATTTGCCTGGAGAATGAATGCTGATGTGCTAACACAGGGAGCAAAGGTAGCCATAGGTTAGCTCCCTTGATACTCAGCACGTCAGAGATAACTGAAGCACATCGACTCTAACCATCCTCAAGTTTCCCTCTCTACATCTGAGGACAGGAAATAAAGACCAGCAATATCCAGCATTTGAACTGCTATCTGCAACCTCTCCACTATTCTGATACGCATGTTTACATTCATTTTATCGAAAATTTTATACTTCAAATGTCATGTTGGTTTTCGCTTACACCATAAAACACCCGTGTTAATTTGATTCACACCGCATTCAAGATTGTTTATTTATTCTTCGGCTGGATTTGTAGGGTCAATCGAGGAAACAAGCCAGCTCAGCGTTTGTTGTTTGTTTGTTTATGGCTGATCGGCGCACGGCTATCGGTGCTGAGATATCATAATAGCTGTCGGACATCAGGGATAGTCATTACATAACCTCACGTTAGCCTCTACTAGAAGCATCTCTGGATGCATGGTGCAAAAAGACTGATTAACCTTGCCAATAGGCTACCATTTGCAGGCAGGCAATCCTACCAAGAACATATGATAGGCCTTTCATAACATGCCCACTATATCTACGTATACGTTAATATTAGGCATGAAGATAGGCCATGTACTCAAAATAATGCCAAAGGCTAATTCAAAACAAAGTCGAAATAGCGAGGTTTTACTTACTGTGCAATACATGTATCCGGTGCCCCACCTATATATGTAACAGGGAGAGGCATTACCATACATTTAAAACAACACGTATAGGCCATCCCATTGTAAATTATATGAACATAAACATTCAAATTAGAAAGAGAATAATTTGACAGAGAAAATGTTTGAAATTAAGATGACAGGAACCTGGGCAGAGCCCGGGAGAAACCCACGACCATCCGCTGATTGCTGAAATGGCCGGAGAGGAAGCCATCATGAGCTGGATTTGAACTCACAGCGACCCCACTGGTGACAGGTTACTCGGTCATTACCCTGCTCCATAGCGCACTGTGCCTCTAGTTCATGGAGGTCCCCTATTTCATTTTTATACTTTGTTATTTATTATTTCTTTGGTCAATGGCCGATTAATAGTTAGGAATTATTCGCGATTTTTGAATGAAGTCTATAATATATAGAACCAAGGGATAAAGCCTATACATGCACATGCGCCAGAGCTACTGGCCATTTTATCTTCCGCTGTTACATACTTGTGATCGTTTGGTACATCGTGTAGTCATATAAGGCACTGTCATCCCAAGCCAATGAAAAACAAATGTATATTTGAGGCGCCAAAAAGCATTGTAACACATTTGTTTGTTATTAACATCCAAGAGGTAGTGATTAGTAGCGAAGACTTGTTGCAAGTTTTCGGCTACCATGGTACACTTCCGGTGGGAGCAGGCTATATAAGGACATGAATGAGGTGCAGACAACACGTGATGAGAACTGCTCATTCAAATCTTTGTACGCACTTCTGTCCATTTAACTCTGACTTGATGGTCTTTACAAACGGTGAATACCATTCCGTGAAGTCGTCAGACGACCTTGAGGTAAAATTAAAACCCTGAGTTTTTGCCTGTTGTTTATCACATAGGCCTACCTTTGCAATCTTACACCATCGCCTTGTTTGTGCATAAGGGACTAGAAGGACACCATCGAGAGACAGGGACTAATGTAAGTCGGAGTAAAAACCTCATGGCTGAATAGCCTTTTAGCCCGTAACTTTCTTCTGATTAGCCTTTTATTACGTTCGCCAACAAATACAGCGTAAATAGATATGATTTCATTAAAACTGAGGAAGGCCGTCAAAGGCTGGCTATAGCCACGCATACATAAGTAATTACTAATGAGTTAGGACAGTGTGAACTGAATGAGGAGAAAACAAGACTGAAACGACATTCCCACATTGAGGCCACTTCAATACATGGGCTACGATGCGGAATGTAAATGCCATATCCCCCCACCCCCACCTCCGCCTTCAAGTCTCTATATATATCCTCAGGATTGCAAGCAAGTCAAGAAAAAACATCAGATTTGTTGGGATTGATCAGACTGCATATGTAAACTCTCGTTTACAATGAAATCGATGAATGTGGCCATGTGGCTGAAACCGATTTTATTTTCATGCCCAACAGATTCTGAAATAAGTAGATCTTACAACAATGATAATAACATTTTTACATCATTCCAATTGTTCAAGGCATAAGGAAATGATGAAACATAACTAGGTAATGTAATTTAAAGATTTCAAATCAGTAAGAAATAACTGTATTAGTTTAGTGATAGCAGATATGAATCTATACTACGTTCACAATACCAGCAAAAGCTTTCGGGGTGCAAGTCCAAAAACAGGCCTATACCTTGATCTTAATCTGTCACATACAATCGTTAATCTTTCCCTTATAGAAGTAATGACGCCCAATTTCTCCACTAGTCCCGCCGGATTCCATATCAGCCCATTGGAAAAGGTCGAATATATTACAATTCTGGAGATCCATTGATAGCCGATACGCAGGACAGCTCGATCTCGGCAAAGCCTGTCATATTAACGGTTCGTGTCTGGACGATATTTGGATAGCCGGAGGAGATCGTGTACGGATTCGTCCAGTATCGACATATGGACCTTCAAGCAGCACATATACACAACATATCCTCACGTCTCTTCTGTAGATTTGATCATGCACACAAACGCTTTCAGTAAAACTCACTAATAAAGCAAATGGACATCAATGTCGCATTGCATGGCCATTCAGTATTAATTTTTGATATGAATTTGATTTGACACTCGAATAGCACTGATAAATTCATTGATTGGCATTAAACACATATACCGGTAATAAAAACCGGTATTACAGAATTTTGAGGTCAGGTTAGGAGCCTTGGGCGCCATCTATCCACTCATAAAGAAGGGACATCAAGCCGGAAACTGTTGCAGTTCACGGCCTCATTTAGTTAAACTGAGATATTTTTACGACTTTTGCCCATATAATTACATTCATCAACTTGGCCGGTAAAGAAACACATTTCGTTTTTTGGCTGGACGAAGCTAATATCTTTCTTGTATATTCTGGATTCCTATTAAGACGATGGAATCTGAACAAGTCTTCGCCCACTTCCTCAATGTTTGAATTACATGTAATAACCGATATATTAGGGTCTGCTCAAGAAAAGGTAATCTCTAAGCAGTTATTATATCGCACAATTAATCCATATTACAAAACATAGGGTAGCATTAAGAACATTCTCTAAACAGTATTTAAATATACCGCACACATAGCTTAGATGCTGTAGGCGAAATGCCCAAAGCATAATTCAGTCCATGAAAAGGTACTGTAATATTATCCCGCGTATAAATACCGTAAGAACATGCCTTAATGAATCAAACATCAAGATTTAAACATCTAACGCCCTTCCACACACCCCTGCTGAAAAAAAAAACATTCTTGGACAAAACAAAAAAATTATAGACTTGGTGGAAAACCACGATTGACCATCAACCATAGTGTTAAAAACAGTGTTCATCAATAACAGGTGACATCACTCCTTGTCGCTATACGGTAGACTTCTCTCCTATACTGTGTAAAGATGGTGCGTGACGTCACAGAGATAGAACCTGATAGATGGCAAACACAACAGCTAAAGTGCCCTCCCACATTCCCACGCAGTGATGTGTTTATATTGCCATATAAGGTCATGGCAGTGCTCCATTGCTCTGAGCCGTAAGGCAATCTTTCAAATTCCACTGTTGTCTAACATGGTTTCAGTGTGACTGGAAGATGTAGGTTGAGAACTGATGTCCTGCCCACTTTATAAAGTCCTTTCTTCAGCTCCCGAAATTTGATTCACCAACACATAAAACACATGCTTGTTAAATTAAGTAATTTCAGTTAAACAGGTATAGAATTTGCAAACAAATTTATATCATTTTCAAATGCCATAAAAATTGGATTCTTTTTTTATTGGTGTTTTAATGTTTCACTTATACACAAACCACGGGGGAAAAATCACGGCCATGCATACGTTGCTGGTGGATATTCGCGAGCGTGAGCTGGGCTTCAACTCACAGCGGTCGTATTGGCGAAAACTGGATTTGATATATGTCATTAAATTTCAATACGTATAGGACATTCAGACTATCATATCGTTTTGAATAAGACAGGATTTGGTACGCCTCATTAAAATACAGTCGATATATATATAGAGAATCTACAACATATACGTATGGGTTTGGTATGTCTTATTAAATTGCAGCAGATATAGACAATCTGTATCTGCCTACCTATCATTTCGAAATACCACGAAGTGTAAATCTGGCATCTCTTTTGGCCTTCTTTTTTGACCGAAATAGTCCTCTTGTCATAAGTAATGAAAACTGATCGGTCAACAAAACGGACAGGATTTTACATTGGTATCTGTTGTGTTAGTAACACCCCTGAAAACAGTAAGTAGCGTTCTCTTTTTCTCCTGTAATATTCCTGCTTTCTGTCTAGTCGAGTGAAGCTAATGTTAAACCTTGAAGGAAATAACATTGATCGTAACTGTCTCCGTACAACACCCACGCTGTGGCCTTATCCAATTGACTTCGTTTTAGATATGTTGGATCAAGCTTGACCAGATCCTAAATTGCCTCTTCCTTATCGTCTCGCAGGAAGAATGTGTGAAAAGGGCTGTTCCGCTGACAGCCATTTTTAGCCCTTGATAGGGTGATAGGGTGGTTGTCCCAGCCTGGTGCTTGTTAAGGAATGAACATACATTGACTGATATCTGATTCGGTTTCTAGCCCTGGTGTCCCTGAACACCCTCTTCCCCCCAATTCCGTGACCAAGCACATTGGCTGGTCTCCAAAATACAAACACTTTGACAGTCCAACGTTTGTCAAGCACACCGAAGCTATAAACAATTCATGGAAACAGTGCTTGGCATAAATTCGACCAACTATATATCAAAATATATTACAAAAAAGTGATTAATAGGAGGCCTTCGTAGCTGAGGTGGTTGGCGCGTTCGGTCCAGCAGCCGCTGGCTTCCTCTCCTGCCGTACTTGGGAAGATCCGCCAGCAACATGCATGCGGTCGTGGGTTTCCCTTTGGGCTCTGTCCAGTTTCCTCCCACTGTAATCCTAGCCTCCATCGTACAGGTGAAATATTCTTGAGTACGGGGTAAAATACTAATCTAATACATAATTTTATAAAACTAATGCTGTTCAAAATAAAATTAAAACATCCCACTACAATTTTGTTAGGTATATTTTCTATTTCAGGGAAGTTTAATCTAATCCAGGGACTTTCATTCGCTGACGAATTACAGAAGGAAGATGGTCATAAATCTTTCATTAGTTAACTGTATATATATGTATATCACCACTAGGGGGCACTATCTGATCCAGTTTATAAAAGACCAAAGGACGGTAGGCCACTGACCAATACATGTGACCAATGCGATAGGGCATTGATCGCTTCCGGTCAAACAGAAAGCTGACCTCTGTCGTTTAAAGGAAATGTCCTGGAATACCACAAAAAGCCAAAACAAAAATGAATAAATACATATACCGATGTTGGTGGCGTGATTGAGGCTGCATACATGATTCGATTGTTTATTTCCATTATTGATAAGTTGATGTGTCGGAGCTTTTGGATTTTGACAACCTCCTACTGGGTAAACAAAAAATGATTTTTCCACAAGAACAAAACGACTCAAAATATTACTATACATTATACCAGAGTTTTGCGTAGATATACGACCGGATATTTCTTCGAGAAGATTAACATGGAAATATTGATCTTTGAGACACAAAATCAGGCCGTATACCCACGCAACACGGTGGTATAACGAATTTATCACAATGAATAGCATACTGGTACACTTCTGCCAAAACACGCCGAGTTTTCACTTAGAGATACGGAAAAAATATCAAAGGCGCGAGACTGAATGGATTGTTTGTTTTGCGAACATGGCAAAGTAGGTAGATTAATCAGAGGCCTAGAATTTTCTCTTAATTGTTACAAAATGTAATCTTTTCATTTAATGGGCTTATTACATTTATTCTAGCCCTCGACTCTTCGATTTATTTTGATTCCACTTGATACAGGAAGTTCATCGTTGCGGCCTTTTCATTAAATTTTACACCTACGTATAGGCTGCTCCAGGCAATACGTTTCGCGTAACAAAAACAGTGTCTATTACGGGTTATTAAAACGCTGAGGTACTCGAAGTGTCTCATTCATGCAGGGGGCTAAAAGTAGTTCGTGATTACATGTATGTGGCAAGCTATATATATATACTGATGAGGTAGCCGAACCTTATACATTCTACACATATATACTTTTATATAGCTAGTCATATTCCGTATCCAGACGAAACTTAATCAATACTTGGATACTAGGGAAGTCAACCATTTATCTGGGAGAATAATAACAAAGGGGCTATCGGAGTCGTGCCAGGATCTAGTGGTAACATCGGTAATCACATAGCTCTACTACATGCTCCATCATCTGGAAAACCGTCACTATGCATTATTATCAACCAAACAAGCATCCTTGCGTCCGAATGGAGATTTGGTACGCTTGATGGCGTCTGTCTAAATGAATATGGGAACAGCAGAGGGGAGATCTGAAGCTACGTAGCGATGATTTAACTTCTAGCAATACATTGATATCTTGCTTTCTTCCGGAAGTTTACGGCCTTCCAGTTAACTAGAGCGTTAGACATAATCTATGGATAATGGTGTTTTTATAGGATTCTAGTGGCTTTTCAGACAGCTTCTCTGTTTATATTTGTATCTTGGATTCCAGAAAGGGCGATGGTACCTCAACTTATATGATCTCAGTTTGAACATGTGTTGTTTGCGGTAATTTGTCTGCAGTCACTAGAACTGAGTTAAACCCCTTTCTATTATAATTCAGGCTACATATAAATCTTATTTTGTATAAAATATGCAATAATAATGAAAAACTCTAAAAGATGAAGAGATGACTTTTGCCGTACTCATTTTCAAATTATTCCCTTCCCCCGAAATAAAATCGGTGTTACCCAGTAGTGGGTTACATGTTTGTGTTTTAAAATGCGTCATTTGCTATTTTATTGAATAAATTTTATCTATGCAGTTGTAAGCTATCAAGAAATTATTGGTATTACGTTATTGATTGGAACAGAAATCTCGAAAGACTTAATAATATCTCACTCGTAACCATAATATACCCCCAACCAACTCACCCCCGACTTCTCCCAAAAAATACACACAGACGCCCCCCCAGCCCACAATTCCACAACCCACCAGCAATATCACCAGAGGACATATGTCAAATCCGTTTTGTGTAAAGAATTACATGAACTCGTGACTTAAATTTGTAACTCACATGTCGTATACACACGTGAACGGCATTTTTTAAATGATAAAAACAATATGAACATAGTGTGATGGTCACACTGAATGCCCCTGATTAGGCTAATGATAAGCCCCCACCCCATCCCCCAAGGCAATATAATGTCTGTAATGACAGATATTGGCACCCATTCCCACTCCACCAAGGCTGTGCAGCCATCCCCACCGTCACAACTGTAGCAGTGTATGTGTCTATTCGTCATTCCAGAAGCTCAATAAAGTCTTGTCATGTCCGCTATGGATATGTTTCTTTGGCAAGATCTTCCCTATATTGAACATGAAGAAATTTGCTTACAAATCCCAGTCTCAGTATACTTGGATATGAAACTGCAGCCAATAAAGCATGCTTACATACCCATGTCGTACACACGGAGGTTATATATCACCGTGCTACACGCACGGGTTATTACATACCACGATCCTAAACGCGGGGGTTATTTACCGCCGTCCTACACGCTAGGGATTATATGCCCCATCTTGAACGCTGGGGTTGCATACTCCGCTCCTTCGTACAGGGGGTGGGCAGGCGAGCGGAGGTAATTACTGCCGTCCTTCACGCAGAGGCTGGTTTTTCTCCAGTCTAATACACGTGGATATTGCGACACGTAAGGTATACACCTACCCGCGCACGCTCCCAAAGTATTTTATTCGACTTTCGGCTCGAGACTCTGAGTCTATAATATGCATTCTTATTATGATATCGAATGATGTCCTCCAATTTCAAGCACATTAGATCCAAAAATGCATATGAATGTATCCTTGTGCTTTGCGTTCAATTATTTGGCGACGAGGAATTGTGACAGAGCGAGTCAATGCCATCAAAGTGTTTCCGCTACTGAAAAATCATGCCGACGACACCAGACATAACACCCCACCCAGTCACATTATACAGACACCAGGTCGATAGTCCCTTTTCCTTGCTCTAACCACCAAGTGCTGAGCAGCAAGCGAGACAGCAACAAGTGCCATTTTGAAAGTCTTTGGTTGAATTGATCGGGGATCTCCCCACCTTTTTTGTCCTA
Organism: Acanthopleura granulata; assembly: GCA_016165875.1. NCBI lineage: Eukaryota > Metazoa > Mollusca > Polyplacophora > Chitonida > Chitonidae > Acanthopleura > Acanthopleura granulata. Next base: position 23,254,465 of record JABBOT010000002.1, on the reverse strand, counting down.
AAAATATAGATCTGTACTGACAGGGGCATTGTACTATACCCATTTCATACTATCTCAGTAAGAGAAGTGAAGATAATGATTTTTGTCTTAATCTGGAAACTTTTCCAAATAGGCCAAACTAGAACTTGTAACTGCTGACATAACCATATAGGCTTAGTACCGGGATTAGTGACAGCAAATCAGTGACCTTCGAACAACACGGTTGTCGGGTTTCACTGACGATAACATTTGTGATGTCTTCTTAGAAATCAAGACAATGACCTGCACTCGATCCACAGAACCTTTACCATTCCCTGTACTGTGCAATTTGCTAACTTTTCCACGAAGGTATCCGATATCTTTTTGATCGGATCAAATAAGGAGATCTATTAATAGTACCTAACCGATGCTACGGAATGTGATGATCTGCTATTAGATTATACCGCCAAAGCCTTTGGGTTTTAATGTCCTACAGGGACTTGATGTACGGTCAGTGAGAGTCCGAACATTTGATTCAGTGTTAGAATTTAATTAACGCCATTCTAGTCATATAAATCTATTCAGAAATATCACTGAGATGCTAAACTACACACAGAGGGCAAATGTGCTAATTGTGCTTAACATAATAAGATCGGAACTGACTGACAAAGACACTTGAATACATGGTACCAGTTCGGCCACGTGTAAAGCTTAGGCCACGATTCCAGCCATTTACATGAGAATACGTCAATAAAGAAGCTAATGAAAGGCTTTGATCTTAGAAACTGTGACATTGAATGACATTCAGTGACAACCTTTGAGGAATCAGATTCTTTGTCTGGTAGAGTGGTGCGCCATTATTATCTGAGCAAAAGTCGTTTCTAACTGCTTATTTCTCGTGTTACTTTATAATTAAACCTGTCCATTATGACACTGATAAAACTGGAAGAATTTGTCTTGTCCTAATATATCCAGTGATGCGGTAAAGTCACTGTATACGGCCTGTAATATGAGACTTTACCAATATGACAAAGTTCTCCAGTAGGCGTATTTCGACAGTCAGCAATCAGAAAAATGACCCCTTTCTGTAAAACTATTCTCCCTGTAGTTGCTGATGACATTCGCTTGTATCCACTGAACGGCGTTTGGGATCGGACAGTCTTTCTAAACCAATGGCTTGGCGATCAGCGTTTGCTCGTATGAACTTTCCCTTATATCACCCGGTAAAATTATCACGTCTTTTTACCAAGTCTTGAGACCTAATTTTTATTCACATAAATGTCAAACACAGAAGACGTGATAAAGGACAGCAAGAACGTGAAATCGATGATTTTAGATTTTATGTTTGTGACTAATTCGAATCTCGATATGATTCGATTTGTCTCTTACAGCGCATGAAGAACAGTCCTTCGAGGACAGTGACATTTCCATAGTGCTGCAAAGATATGTTGTTCAGCATCATGGTGTGCCTACGAGTAGCTAAAGATAGTCTTGAAAAAAAAGTACTGAAACAAACAAATTACGTGTATTAAACGAAGATTAATATTAAAGGCATCATAATGCCTAGCGATTCTTTACTATATTGATATCTGGTTTGTTAAGGAGAAGGTTTTTACACCTCAGTTTGACTCCAATCTCCAAAGCCTCGTATATAGTAAACAACCCGAGGGCGTTCTTCCTCGGTTCCCGCTGATCCCACGGATGATGGACGGCGAGAAAGTGCCTCAGAATTAATAATCTCCCCCGCCAGACTGATTGAGTGACGTGAAATAGGCTTGTCTACTCCAAGAGCTCGACTAGCGACAGGGCTGACATGTTCTTGGGAGTCATGTGTTGATAGCAGTGATCTTTCCAGGTATAACTGACATTATGGTGATTCATGCTGTACAATCGTGTGAATAGAAGAACGGGTGAGGAAGTCGACTGACAATGTTATACACACGGTTGCCACACACATTTACATAGACCAGTGGAATAAACTAATGTTCCAATAGTCAGGTATAAAGATTCCTACCTCCCCACCTACCCTAGAAACGGAAGAGAGAATGAGTGATTGTCCTGTAGATTTTTTGCATGGTTTATTGGGTCATGTCCAAAATCGTAAAGAAACCAATCGTATTGGAAAGACGACCAATTAAAAACCAGACTGCCGAAATCCAAATAACCCGGCATTGCCAAAAAAATTTGATATACAATAAGCTGAGCAAAAATCATTGCTTGGTAAACGTAGTTCTACAATGATTCTTTTCAGATGGCTTTTTTTTTACTTTAAACAAAACTATGTTAAATTCCCACCCTGTAGCTTCAAGTTAACAGCTACTGTAAAAATAACGTATATTCTTCCTGCCTTTTACGTGCTACATGTAAATTTATCAGGTAGTGGTACATGTATGAGTTGGAACGCTGTGATGTAAAAACCAGCATCAAGCTTGCTATTGATTGGCAAGTAGTACTCCTAATATACATGGGCGACTACATAGATTTTGCCGACTCTTTAACAAAGACTGGATGCCTCTTAAGGGAACACCTAAATCGTCTACCATGCACAGCATCGTTCCTAAAATGAGAAATGCCAGCACAAAAAGTAAGCCGTGCATAAACCTGAAAGGAATCGTGTTCGGGTTCTTTGATACACAAAGAAAAGGATGCCCAGAATAAAAACCGATGGCAATCTTGACTTTCCAGAGATCCAAAGCTGCATGGTTAAGATAAATTGTGTCAGAGATGGCAGAAATTTATATCAATCTTAACCATGGATAAAAAGACCTATACAGATCTTTTTAACCTGAGTTTGTATCGCATTTGGACACAGACGAGTTGTAAGTACCATTATGTGTGTACTGCTCCAAACCGTCTTTTAGTTACGGGTGACTGATTCTAAGCGTTCATTTCAACATTGGTATAATTAATAAGAATAATGTTCTCACACAGTTGGTGAAATTTCTATAAACCAAAAATATCAATCGTGAACCAGTCGCACCATTGAGAATGGGAACAGTCGCCAGTTTGCGAGGATCATAATTTAAAGTGCTCAATACTATCCAAGTCTTCACTACTTTCCCCGTAAGGCAAAGGTATGTATCTTTAGATGAAACCGTTCATGTAAGGTGGTAGAGGGGGAAGGAACCTTTGGTGTCTGTCACCAGGCTAAGCAGAATATTTAAAAATTTATTTATATGATTATTATTTTTAAGCCATAATCAAAGAATCTTTCATCAATATGTTGGGGATAAGTACTATAGGTGGATAGTTTGTAAGACCTTTGTTTTGGTTGTAAGAAACCTAAATAGTGTTTTGTTGACAAACTGTATTTATATATATATATACACTTACGACATACTGTTATTGGAAAACGTAATTTACAAGCCAACCTCAAACCTGGAATTATATCTAGAACCTGTTTTAGATGAAGTTAAACAATAAGTCTTAAAAGTCATAATTTCCAACAGCTCTTCTATTTCTAAATCCTATAGGTTATAATCGGTTTCTGGGTAGGACATCGACCAGGATATGTCAAAACAGAGTTTTGTATGACAGCAGAATTAGCAATGTGTAGTGCCTGGACAAAAGTTTAAAGACTCATCCGCCAGCAGCAGACTTGGACTTGACCTTCTGAGAGGCATGTACCCATTGTTCTCCTCCAAAGATTTCCAAAGTAATGGCATCTTCTCCCATAGCTTTGACATTTCGCATACAGCATGGGCAACAATGCTTTGACTATAAACAAAGGCCTGTGGCAATTAGAAGCTGAAACGCCCGACACAGCATTTCATAATATTACATAGGCGGCTTTGAATGCCTGATATACCGGGAATATTGATTCCTACATGAAAGAACTCAGTGACAGGAGTGGAAACAGACCGTGCATTGTCAAGATACGGTACTTGACTGCCTAATGTTTAGTGGACGTGTCCCTCAGTCGAGCAAGTGCACTCTCGGCTGCTGAGTACTCAAGTTAGCACCAGTTTATTTAGGGTCCTGTCGACCCTCCTTTCTTTTAGGATATGACTGTGAATTTTAATATTAACAAGAAAATGTCATGTTCTTTGGAGTATTATCCATCAATTGACCTTATAGACTGTGGTCACAAGAATTGGATCATAAGTGTTTTCTGCTCAAATGCAACTTTGAATGAGCCATGGCCGAAGCTTACAAGCTGTAAGATTCCCCGTGAGAACCTTATTGATTGTAAGAACAAGCCATAATAACAATTGCTTCCAGGTCCTTATGAATTGCAAGATCAAGCCATAATAAGAATTCGTGCCAGAACCTTATGGATTGTAAGAACAAGCCATGAATTTTAAAATCAAGTAATAATAAGAATCCCTGTCAGAACATTTATGGATTGCATTTATTTATTTGATTGGTGGTTTACTCAAGGATATTTCGCTTATGCTACGACGGTCAGCATTGAGGTGGGAGGAAACAGGGCAGAGCCTAGTGGAAACCCACGACCATCCGCAGGTTGCTGGCAGACCTTCCCACGTACGTCCGGAGAGGAAGCCAGCATGGACTGGGCTTGAACTCACAGCGACGGCATTGATGGGAAACTTCTGCGGTCATTACGTCGTGCTAGCGCGCTAACCAACTTAGCAACGAAGGCCCCCATTTAGGATTGTAAGAACAGGCCAGAATAAGAAGAATAAGAATCCCTGCGAGATTCTTATGAATTGTAAAATCAGGTAATAAGAAGAATCCCTGTCAGAGCCTTATGGATTGTAAGAACAAGCCATAATAAGGATCCCTGTCAGAATCATATTTATTGTAAGAACAAGCCATAATGAAAATCCCCAGAAGAACCCTCCGCATCGTAAGAAGCCCAGCCGCAATAAAAGTCCTCTCCAGAACCCTATATAAATCTTCAGAAAAAAAAAATCAAAGCTAGAATGGTCTCTGAATCTTGTGAGCAAGTCATGATAACGGTCTGGGTCTGTCTTCTTAGGCATTCTGAGACCCATCAAATAGCTCTCGTGAGCAATGGTGTAAGAATATTCACACCGCCCCTGCCAGCGAGGTAAGGATGCTCTGATACATAGCATATTGTACATGTAAATCGACAGTACCACCAAGGAACGCATATCTGGAGACAGATGCCGACTAGTAGTTTCTCTGTGAAGACTACATGACATACCTGGAAGTGGAAGCTCACAAACAACCTTCAATCAACATGGTCGTGTAATTGGTCTCACGGAGAAGGCGCGCTCCAAAAATAGAGTGCCACCGTCGTAGATGCTTCATAAACAAATTGCAATGGGCCCGATCGATATTTCCATAGATGATAACGGGCTGGCCAGCAGATTTCAATTGACACTCCGATAATCAAAGCCTTTTTTATTCAAGTTTCACTAGCAGGGTTCCATTTGGACCTTCAAAGAAACATGCAAAAAACTTGTATCGGTATTGGGTTACGTTGAGCAAGCCATCAGAAAGTGCCTGTTACGTACTAGCGAGGAACAAACCAATGGCCAACAGAGAAGGGATTAACATCTTGCTTATACCATTCATTTCAGAGATGTTAGCCACAGAAGAGGTCATTTCCCTCGGCACCGACGCTGTAACCAGCACAGGCTAATAGCGGATGCTATATGCTGAGAACCGTGTTCCCTCTTAGATTCTAAATATAAGAGGACACGATATTGCGATTTGAGTGCAAAACACGGCAAGGACAACAGTATTATGACCATTAGCATGCGTGACCCGGGGAATTATGCCCATTTGACAATGTGACGTTTTTCACAATTACATTAATTTATAATAATAACAATAACGACAAGGAATACTGGAAAAAGATCTGTTGCATAGGGAAAATCACTAATAAGTTCCATCAGTTAATTAATTCCAAAGTATTAATTAAATACCAAATATAGATATTATATTGTATCATTTCACTTTCGGACAAGATTTGAAGGAAGCGTTTTACGGAAATGATATACAAAAGAGACGTTCAATTCAAGGTAATATGATTGAAATGTTATTGAAGGTAACTGTTAAACCGAAGCAAACAAACACGAGGAAACATCACTAGTTTGAACTCGAAAGCAAATGTGTGGAATCTAATTTAAAAAGAAAAACATACTCGTTTATTCAAATGGACCCTTGACTAGCCCCTAAACTACGGGAAACCTGGCCATCTCCGTCCACTTGAAACGTTCGTATTATCTACTAAAAGATTTCTGATTGATGGTATTCTAACCAATGCCGATTTTACATTTGTATTTGATAAAGAACTATTATTCGTAGTTGGGATGGAAACAAAAATTGTTTCCAGATAGATAAAACCACATCTCAGAAACATGACTCAAACCGACTGACCGCTATCACAAAGGCTGTGACCCTCTGATGATCGTGTGTGAAGTTACAGGTTATATCTATGTCGAATATATAGCCATATATGGATCCATACATGGACCACTACCTAGAATTGACTGTCGCGTGATAATCCTTAGAGCTTTGAACCAGCAAAATAGTTTATTGCAAGGAGCTATTCAGGCCGTTAAGAATTCGCGTTCTTTAAATAGATTTAGTGGGGCGATAAATTCTGTTCCCATTTTTGTCAATAATACGTTACTTATCGTTGTATTAAGAACCAATTGTTTAAAACTCCTTTCGATTACATATTCCACTAAGTTAATATTTGTCTTAAAGTGGATGTAACCACAGCCAGCGGAGGTGTTTTAAAAATTTTAATATAAACGAACAAACCGATATGTAGATTGTGATGTTTTATAATTATTTTCGTAAACAGGTCTAAAATATTTTTGAAACTACTTTTAACACGTGTTACTTAATGTTTCGCGATTAAGATAGAATAGACTTATACTTTCGTTCATCTTGAGACAACGACGAAAGCTTAATATCTGTTTTAATATTAATATCAGCTTATAAATGGTTTTAAGGGGTTTGGCTTTATTCAGATTTCGGTGGAGAATCGAGGGCGCAAATTTCACAATGGTTAGGATATGTATTTATAACCCTATTTCCAGTGCTTGTGTCCACTGATAAGACTGGCCACCATTCTTTATTATGGCGTTATACCACAATGAAATAAAAACAATCTAAATTTCTTATACAAAATATGGTAATTTTAGTTAGAGATTCCAAAGCAACCAGTTTTGATTATATACTTAATTGGGTGAAGAGGTCAGTAAATGATAGCTTTAATGATTTCATTGTAAACGTTAACTGAAACGTTAACTGAATCACTGTTAGATTTTGAGAAAATATGTCCCTTGCAGGGTTGTGTGCTTGCCGACTTTTTACATCATATTATCAATGTCAAAATGGCACTTCAACAAATTATCATTCAGGTTTGATACATTTTCATTTGTAGAATTCAAAATCCGAATGGGACGTCTACCAGGCACAAAGGCAGCTTTGGCCAGCCTTGTTGTAGATGATCAAATAAGTGGGAAATGTGCTGAAACGAAATTATCTAAAGTTCAAGCTGAGTCCATGTTACAGTTGCTCGCAACCGATGGTGCTCGAGCACTTTCAAGCGTGATCCCCAAGGGGAACTCCGACCCAAGACAAATTACATTGCTAAGGTCCATGTATAGCAGGAGGTAAGATCGGCAATGATTTGCTCATTTATAAGTCAAATGACTGGCTATAACTCCTGTGAGTCTTTGCTTAGACTGGCACGATAAATGGGACACGCCTGATGCTGCTAGGGAAGGGTGGGAGGAAGCCATTGCTGGGCTGATGATAAACTGTGGCCCTTGTCGTACACATGTATTCACTGGAAGATTCTGCATTGCAAGCATGGATTAGAGATAATAATGCTTTTTTACATCAACACGTTTTCAGTACGGCCTCTGTCAGCACCAGAAAACGCCATGGAGACAAGATATTTTCTTGCACTTGCAAGTATTCATCCTCATAAGAACGTTGCATAATGACTCGCATTTATATCTTACGTAATCATACGTGTAAATCGTACCTCGTAAATCATACATGCGTATAGTCGTTATACTGAATATGGCGTTACATGGGGCAATCATGAAACAAGAGAATAACACAACTTTGTATACAAATCGATAGTGAGTCGTCAAAACTCAATTAGGGCCCTGGGAAGTTTGGAGACGTCGAGATACACAAAACGGCCATATAAATGCAGATTTTACCGTTAGCTGTGGAGGACCGATAAGCTGGCTTTAGAGCATTGCAGCGAGGAGATCAATATGTGTAGAACAAACTTATGTGGACAGAAGCGATAAGTCTAGTCTCGGTATCAAAGTGTGTAGCGGCACTAAACGGCGTTATAGATCACGTTTTTTGAACACGTGACTAACTTGTTTTCCCCGTCTCGTCTTATTTTACGCCAGTTGTTTAGCTATTTAACGCCACGCCAGACAAGTTTTCACTTGCGTGATGAGGGTCATCTTCATGAATGGAGGGAACGGGAGTGGCCGGTGTAAACCACCGACGTTTGGCAAGTTACTGACCAACTTTCCCATATGTGAGGGATGAAAACATGCTGGTGGAAGACAAACGGTCGTGAGTGAACCACAGCGGGCGCAATCGATCATACGAGCGTTGTAACGCGTCTGGTCAAGAAGGTCCCACAAACAGTGAGAGCTGAGGAATGTGCAAATTCACTGTCCGAGGCCAGGATTGAGCCTGTACCTTGAAAGAGGCAGGCTTCTAGGACGTTTGCACTCTACATCGATGATAATTGGTTGTATTAACGATTGTATGTAACACCGGCATCCTTGCATTACACGTAGACTAATGTTTACATCATTCATTGTAATTTCTTTGTGTCATGTTTATACCGATACCATATACATTACTTGTGTCCATCTCCAAAATTAGACGAACCCTTGCCTTACATAAATGACGAAATATAGATGTATCAAAATGTAAACGTTTGCTTTCCTTGGAGTTACACTCATACTACATGGACTACATGTAACACCAAACTATGATACAATATAGATTTATTACTACTAAATGGCTTCTTTCATTGTTTGTGGGGGCTTAGTGACAACAAATGGCCGATGACCCCCTTGTTACCGTTTGCGCAGTCTGACCTTCTTTGGAGGCTTCAACCAATGTGATGTGCATACATTTGGAAAACCCATCAGTAACTTGCAAAAGGTGGATAGTTTTCCCTGTGGTCAATGGGGTTTGCTTGGGAAGGAAAATGACCCAGGAACTACTCACCTTTCTGAGTTCAAGTCCAGCTCTTGCTAGTTTTCTCTTCGGCTGTAGGCGGGAAAGTCTTCCAGCAACCTGGTTTGCGGATTGTCTTGGATTTCCTCCGGGATCTGCACGGTTTCCTCCAAGTATAGTGCTGTTAGTCGTATAAGACCACAAATAAATTTCCAGTCAAATAAATAAATAACATTCATCGCGGCGTAATATTTAAATGTTGAATTTTGCAATATATACCTCAATTTAGGTACGGTTTGTTCTGTTATGGTCCAAGTAAAGTAAACCAGAGCATGATGGGGACATGGGTAATCATATACCATAACAAATGTAACATTTACATACTTAAAACATTGTTAGAATATGTGTTATTTCTGTCAGGCTATTGGCTCCAAGGAAAAAGCGTTATATAGGTGTAGCGAGGCGAGGGAGAGCAAGGTATTTGATGTTGCCAGTAGTGTTGTAGGAATCTCAGGAATCTCAAACAGCAACGATAGAGTTATAATAGATATATGTTCACACTAAGAAGATTATTATGCGGCTTTTTGCATAATTGTAACATTCAGCCCGACACCGGAGGAAAATGCCCAGGCGCATTATATGACATTCCAACACAAATATCCGGGGATAACGATTGTGAAAAGCCATTGCTACTCATAAACAAGTGCAGTTCAACTTAAGTGGAGAAAACTGGCTGTTTCCCACTACGCTCAGACCAATACGTGTTCTCACACGAACTCTCGTGTTAGCTATAAGGGTGCTTTACCCCTCTTAAGACATACACAGCTATGAACTAAGAGCTGATTCTGCGGCAGGCAATAGGCAGAAAACAGCACCGTGGTAACGGACCTGGTATACGCAACAAGCACGTGGGCTGAAAGCGTATTGAAAGCTTACCAGACATCTATATATTACAATGCTGCCTTGGTAGCATCGACTGGATCAGTCCCCTCTGTAAACATTGTCACCTTTACATGTGGAATTCTTTGGCAATATGCACTGAACTGCTTCATGCAAGCATTTCTCAGGGGTACACGTGAAAGAAATTTTAAATAACATCTTGTAAATTATCAAAATCATTTTATCTTGGGATCATGCTTTGTGGCAGCATCTTAACAATGCAGTTAATAAAGAATAACAATTTTCCCCGTTTCAATCGCCTTAATCAGGAGAAGTGCATCGATTACAGACTGTACGTGTTAAAGTCTAGGTCTACTCCAATCCCTTACACACAAAAGCATTCTTTGCGTTTCCGTAATTCTCAAAGGCGGGCGTTAGACTGACACTAAGTATAGAAACAGTGGATCTTAATAGCAAAGGTGTATATTTTGGTCTCTGGCACCATAAAATGAGAAGTACTTTAGGAGTCGTATTACGTATGAGAAATGGAAAGGGCAGCTGGAGCAAAAAGAACCAGATGTACTTCTCACGTGGAAGTCATCATCTTTACAAATATCCCATGAAAAATAATACAAACAGACAAGGGCATGCAATGGAGCATAAGGAGAAGCACCTTTGTAAACTAAAAAGCATGCTTTCTAAAAATGGTTTCGTTAGGATGGAGCAATCTTCAAGCAAGTTGTGTACAGTGTTCGTTAAGCTGGAAAAATTTAATTTACAAATAAAAGGAGATCTTTTATGAAGGGTTCGTGACTGTAGCTTTCTTACTGTCAGCATACATACTGAAATATATTCCTAAAGTTTCTGTTTGATTAAGTTCATTAAATTCATATCATGCATACAGATATAGGTAGACATATCAAAACACACGGGAAGCGAGTGCAGTGCACTTAGGTTTTAGTTGATTTAAATTATTCCAGTGTTAGCGTGTCATAAATGAATCAATTTTGTAAAATGGTATGAGGTATTGCACATCGATTCATAACTCGGCGCATGCGCAAACTTTTCCCATTTGTGCATTTTTAATAGCCTTAACTATATAAATTCAGGTCATCACTTTGTCAAGAATTTGTATTTATTTATTTATTTATTTGATTGGTGTTTTTCGCCGTACTCAAGAATATTTCCCTTATACGAAGGCGGCCAGCATTATAGTATGAGGAAACAGGGCAGAGCCTGGAGGAAACCCATTACCATCCGCAGGTTGCTGGCAGACCTTCCCCTTGAGAGGAAGCCAGCATGAGCTGGACTCGAACTCACAGTGACCGCATTGGTGGGAGGCTTCTGGCCCATTGCGCTGCGCTAGCGCGTTAACCGACTGAGCCACGGAGGCCCCCAAGAATTTGTAGCCATATAGACGGTATTCGATAAAGACACATCAGTGCTTATACAGCAGGACAGCTCTAAACAAACTTCATTGACTAAATTTAGAGAGAAACTTCCTCCAACTATAAAAGGCCCTTCATTCGAGAAATAAATTACGAGAAAAAATTACCAAAAAAATGTCTCCTATCTTGTGTTCATATTTTGCCACGGCACATATCTCTGCGAACTAAGTGGTTGTATTTATTATGTACACAGCACATGTTGGAGTTATTTTAACGTACAATGTGCACTCATTATATATTTTGTTGTGTAGAAAGCTGTACGGAAATCAATCCACTTTTACTGTAGGAAAATGTACTGTTCACATCAACAACCAACAAAGGAAAAAGTTCTCTAACCGTTAATGGTGAGAAAAAATTTGTTAAACAAATAAAAAAATATTTTGTCACGTATTTTTGGTTAATGTGCACAAATGAAAGATGTAAATAGGCCCATATAACAATAGACACAAAAATGATAATGCATTGATTCGAACTCTCAAGACAAAAAACTAAGAAATACATTTCTTAGTTTGACAGTGTCAATCTTTGGTTTCGGCTTAAACTCCGGTATAGCCTTTAAATTGAAACAAACAATTTCGGGCACATGAGCTCTTTATATTCGGCCCTGTCGACTCAAATCATATGTTTCCTTATCCTTAGGGCTGCCATTTCCATGACTGTTAAAGTCTGGTAAATTACCAATTAAAATACTCTGTGAGGAGCACACATAACCCCCGGAAGTTGTAAATCCCTGGCGACCACAATCTATGGTTTCCCAACTCGTTTGCGCACAAATGAAGAAATGATCCCTTGTTCTACAATAGACCTTTCGTGGCTGGGCCTTGGCCTTTAAATGTCTGTTGCTAGAGAGAGGTTATCACACGTGTGGCCCTCTAGTTCACCTGTCTTCTCCCGTAAATGTCTGACAACAAAGTATAAAAACAGGTGCTAAGTCTGATCAAGAGTTAGCAACGAACTCCTCGTCAGTCATTTCCCACCGACTCGTCTTCACAACTACTAACTGGCGCTGAAACACACCTGACGAATTCGTTTGCGTTCCGTTTGTTGCTTTTTGGTGCCCTCCCGTCAAACAGAGGTAAAGCCGGTGCATGTTTCACTGTTGAAGTAAGGATCATTACAAATGTCAGGAGCGCCGCGAAAAACTGGACGATCGCCAACAACGTCAAGACGGCTTACTGAACCATGTGTCTTGTATAGATTGTCGTATCTGTGGCAGACCAACAACAACGGATTACTGTTCTCTCTCTTACTAAATAATCCCAAAAGTCGTTAATTCTGCTCGGTAGTCTGTTGATAAACACAGAGTTTTGCCTAAGACTGTTTATCTCTTCTGCAATCGTAAAGCTGTCTTGGTGGAAGCGCTAACGGCTGGGCAACAGCAGAGTAACGCCAGTAAGTCTGTAATTGGCAACTGTGTTACTGACGTCAGAGTTTGGGGCCATTGTCAAAATAAACGTCGGCGCTTCTCTATTGAATCTTCATGATTCTTTAAGAGAAAGATACCGGCTATGTGACACGAGAAGGCAAGACCTTCCGTGCAAAACGTACCTTATCTTTAACCGTCCATTAGGAATGAAAACTATAATCTGTTTGAAGATCCTTTAAACCTTGGCGAGTAAAATATGATGGGTGCATAGTTTGAAGATGTGTTATATTTTCCTCTATAAAATCCATCTGTCAGCATCCGTCTGCCTTGTTATAGTTTACCCTTTAGCAATGCCTCTTGTGCACAGTATCAATCCATGGCGATTGATTCCAACAGTTTTCGAAACCAAGATAATTTGTTTCGTTGGGAAGCCGTGGATGTATAGAAGCGTCTGATTTGCGGGAACGCCATTAAGTCCGACAAAATGCTTCACGTGGGACGTTAGGTTGAACCGGTCTAAGGCCAAGGCACCGACTTGTATTTACCCTACATGGGGCACACGAATGTGATTTACGGAACTGAGAACACATACGAGTCAGTCCTGGACAACCGATGAGAGCCGTCAGAGCCACTGGACTTCTCCCCGGGGTGATTTGTCAAGAGCGAATTGCCGAGAAAAGCATCACATCTGTTTTGTTTCCTGGAGGGATTGATTTAGTTCGTGTCTGCGAGGGGCCGGTATTTCCATGAGTAGTAACTGGCAGGCTATCGATTCCCGGAGAGGTTTGACCCCGACCGAGACCTCCTCAGCAGAATTAAAACTCCTTTGAACACATGACCGATCCATATACACACTCATTTCGGCTACGTTCATGAGGACCCAAGCGAGAGAGTTTGGGGGAATGGAATCAGTTTGGAATGGAATGGAATTTCATAGTTTCAAGTAGTTAAAAGCCTCAAAGTCGACAGTTGCTTCATTTTTATAACAGTGTAATGTGATTTCGTAAGTAGCGTATACAGCCACCATGCAGTCAGATGCTGCAGACTTGTGCGAAAACAAACTCCACGTTAAGGGATGAGGTATGATAAGACGAGAAATCTGCCCCTTCCGGGAACGATAAATTGATCAGGAAAAAACACATTTCCTACATTACTTTTTCCTTTAATTTCGATAGATATGCAATGTATGAGTGTATATGATTTTGCAAGAAAGAGTAAATTTTTGAATCAACGAAAAATTTATAGTCAACTGAAAATGTCCCATTGTTTAATTTGGTCAAATTCGTGCAGTTTTGGACCTATTCAATATCCGATTTAGGCATGAAAGAAGAGCCCCAGAACAAAACTTGCACAGGACTTGTATTTCAATGAGTTTGATCTTCGTGGAAAAGTTCTTTTCGGGGCAGCACTTTCTTATGGCCAGAACAACATCTTTGTTGTTTGATTTGCAAGACCTATATTTTACCTCGATGTGTTCCCAATAAATGCAGTTGCAATTATTTGCTGGGTTTAGTGTAGTGGTTTGCGAATCAACATTTGGACCAGGTAACTGTGGGTTTCGAGTCGGTGTTGTTATTTCCATAAAAATGTGTTTTCGTATTAAGTGCACAATTTTGTAATAATATGACGTAATTAAACACTTTAAAAAGTAAACAGTTGATGAAAATACCCATCGACTGTTGCGAACCCCGCCCTTTAGATATCGCATTATACTCTTTATTTGTTTTTGCGCCAACCTGGTCAGTGTCTGACCTACATTTTCCCTCTGTGTACGTGATAGCCTGCACTGTAATTCAGTCGCGTGTTCTCGAGGCTTGTGTGTTTATGAGTTTCGTGTCATTGTACATAAAACGTACATTTTGGAAAGATGTGCCCATATTGTAAACATGTTTACGAACAAGCCATTCAGAAGTTTCTTTACGTTAGTCTATTAATATGAGTTGTTAAGCTCGCGGTCATTTTACTTGAGAGCAGTCATTTTACTCATATCCAATTGAGAGCTTTCATGGGGTTCGACATATGCAATTGTGTACTCCATTTTTCTGTACTTTGTGAACTTGTGTTTCGCCACTTCCTGTTTTGTTTTAGACGTTCTTTTGCAGCTTGTTTCGCTCATTGTCTCTTTGTGCCATTACGTCCATTTCATCCCAGTTTACCTCGAAAGTGACTCTGTGTATATTTCCGAGGAGTGAAACATACATCACCAGCTCGGCATCTCGGGCGCTATTGTCAACCCGTCCATCCTGAGAAGTTACACCTTCACGGGCAATTGGATGTCACCGGCGTACCGTGCTCTTTGTTGTTTGTCACTTACAGGACTGTCATCATTCGATTCGAGAATTCCCAAGAACTGTGGATTCTTTATTTAGGTGGACGGACTTGGCATACCCCATCCAAATTTGGGCGCTGTCATCAGTAAGAAACTACATATATATTTTTGTAATTATCTGTGCTGTTTTGTATATTATTGTCAGTTGTACTATTTGTCCATGTTGTTCAAATCTATGTATTGAACTTATTCAAGCGTCTTCGTGTTTCTTTGTTTGATCCTGTGTAAGGCCTATTGCTTGTCTGAGTGTTGAACAAGCCATTTATTTATCATTTTTCCTCTCCGATAATGGTACCCTTACAGTACTATATATTTGATCTATAAATAGCTTGGTCCAGCAGACCTTGTAGTGCGGAATGAGTGATTGCCATTATGACACAGCACACTAAGTCTGAAGATGTTGAGATGTTGCGATCTCTACTAAGTTGAGAGTTTCGCCTACCTGTTTGAAAAATAATCTGTACGTTAGGAAACAGCCACCGTGTACAATGCTGCGTGTTAAATGCGTTTCGTGCGGCAAGCCGAAGAAAAAAGGCCAAACAAGATGCATTATATTCACATTCTGTAATATTGGTTCATTATTCAAATCTGCTGACAATATTTGAAAGAAACATTAAGGTAGAAAATTAAAGCTTGATTAGATCCTTAGAACAGGGGACGACAAACCTTGCATCATATTGTACCGTGTTCATAGAAAACCAAAAATTCAATGAAAAATATTAAATGTTGGAAACCAAGCAAGTCTATATGTGTCTTTCTGATTGGATAACTCGAATGGTGATGACACAGTTTGAGATTTGCGGTTAACATGGGCAATGCAAGCCAAGGGCACTTTCAACGTCTTATCATACCTCCTCCTTTCCATGGATAAAGTCCGCCCGTTTTGTTGGGGAATTTCAATGGGGAACATTTTCCACCGAAATTCGTTCGGGTCAGAGCTGTGTAGTCTGTTGTTCCTTCCCACATTTACGATGGCGCTTTGTGGGTAAAGCGATAACGTGTTCCTGGTGCAGTGCAAGAGAACAATAGTCATGTCGGCTTGGGACCGAATCGCCATTGCTCGGGAAATTGTATCCCATTGTTTATGAATTTGGGGTTTCGTGTCGTTCATGAGTGTTTTGGGATATTATCGAGCTTTCAGGTATAAAAGTATACACCAAAGCCATGATCTTCATATCATCAATCACATGTAGAACAGTATTGAATGTACATGAAACCATGCAGTTTGACAACGACGAAAAAAGCCTACCGAGTGGGAGGCGGGGAGTAGAGGAGGGAGGGGGGCAGGGATATTTCTGTGGGAACAAATCGTGTTGTTCTCACACGATGTGAGTGAATATATATAAATAAATATTTTCAAGAATGAAATACCACATGGTGTTAGAATTCCCAAGAGCGGCTATTCAAGCAAGGAATTGAGAGATAAGTATGAGAATCATTCAGTAAGTGACAATCGCTCACGTTTGTCAAGGTATAATATATAATAACAGTGCGGCTCATTTGACCAGTGATCAAGTCAAGAGATTTACATACTCGGGACATATAACGGCACGGATAAGAGTTTGGGATCACCAGATTCACACTTGTAAACCATCGACAATCTTGTTCCGCTGAATCATCCCTGATAACTAAACACTTACCTTACAATAATAACAACATGAAGTGACAGCCTGGTGGCAACTATTATGTAATTACGCCAGACATTAGACAAACTACTTATACCCATACAAACTTCTGTTTGGCTGATAGTGACGTAATGCCCGCCGGTAGGATAATCTGCGTTAAGTAGCCGCCACAATTAATTTGTAATAAGTTCTGCCTTTCTCTTATTTTACGTTGAGAAATTTTGCCAATGCAAGGGTACCAACGGTAGACATATGACATGTAGATAGGTGGTATCCAGTGTACACACGGGGGAACGGGCGGTGTATACCGGGTCCACATGACACTGTACAAAGTGGTGACATACTGGTACTGGTAAGAGTATTCGTGGCGGCGCGAAACCTATTAAATTTCATCTCAGGTCATTGACCCCACGGTAAAAATGGGATTGTGGGATTAGGGGTAAAAATGGGATTGTGGGATTACGGATTAAAATTTGGTCTATGGTGACAGCGAGCCATTACTTCTATTGAAGAGCAAGTCACAGGGGTTTAAGGTCTGGATTATCCCTACACGAGGATTACTTTTAAGACTTATTTACAAGCACATGAATATAACGATTCAGATGTACGTATTAGTATCTAGAAGGCCACTTTTTAAAAAGACGCTTTTGTTTCAAAAGCCTGACTACCTGTTATTCACACCTATTTTTTGTCTTGAAAACGTTTCTTCGCCGCTGATAAAAGTGCAATAAGAGAACTGATTTGATAATGTTCATTTTAAACCATTGACAGTTCACAGAAAGATACAAAAGTATTGTTTCACCATGAACTACCAAGTTCATGTTAGAAAACCTTCGTTTCTATTATCCTTGGAATTCAAATTTCATTCTGTGGAGAAAATGAATATAAGTGTTTCCTAATATACTTTTTTCAATTATATGAAATGATAATTCTGAGAAATACTGATGCGGCCTGTATAAAGATTTTATAGATCATGACAATGTTTAGGCTGTGAACAGCTTTCTCGGCCTACTTTTTAACCATCTATGGCTAACACTTTAAGTACATCTGATCGATCTCCAATGCTAAAATCAGTCTGTTTATTAACAAATCTTCTTCAGCTGCTACCAAAGAGCTCTCGGCGATGCCAGAGTCAATATTTGGTCGATTTTCAGTCGCCATCTGTTGCTTGAACTTTTCATACGCGGTAAATCTGGACTGATCCTCTTTAAGTGTTTATATCCTACATCTCTTGTCTGGCGGACAACAGAACGTCGTGACGATACGTGCTGAATTCTGAAAACTCATTGCATAAGTCTTAACAGAGTTTCATCAACCCAAACCCACCATTTTATCAACTGAAACAGTGCAAATATGA
This sequence comes from Acanthopleura granulata, assembly GCA_016165875.1. Lineage (NCBI taxonomy): Eukaryota > Metazoa > Mollusca > Polyplacophora > Chitonida > Chitonidae > Acanthopleura > Acanthopleura granulata. The sequence goes on along the minus strand of JABBOT010000002.1, from coordinate 23,236,389 downwards.
ACTACTCCAGGTAGACTGCATTAGGAAACATCAATCCTCTACAGCGTAGAACATTGTGTGATATATTACAAAGCTCGTTTCAGCAAGAGCCGAAAAAATGTTTGTTGCACGATGGGAATGTGACTGGTTTTATAACATAGTTTCTTTAAGGTACGTGTACAATAAACTACCTCTTAAAAATGGAAGTAACATTTCCTTTGCCCTTAGTGAAGTCCGATTTTTTTTGAATTGGTTATAAATTCGTCATTCGAATCATGACACATTACTCCGTATTAACCAGGCTGGAAATGAAGCCGATATGGGTCGTAACCTGCTGCTTCCGGTCTCCAATTTCAGAGTTTCAAACTCTTAAATCATGATTTTACAACGGCAGGATTTTATATATCATTTCATGTCCTACCAAAATGTCGTACACCGGTACTAATTTAAAGCCTTCAAGGTCAAATCTCCTTGAGTTAATGACACTGACGTTAATCTACTTAATGACACATGGCAACGTGTCATTAGCACATGTTACAGAATCAACACTTAAGCAACCTTTCCCGCAGAACAAATGGCCATTTGCAACGGGCCATCTTCCTTTCGTGACAGGCTATTACAGGACACTGCCGCAAAAGACATGTGACACACACTATCAAACGTTGTACACTCTTAGTACAACACAGATTACAATATCCTTGAGTACGACGCTAAACACCAATCAAATAAACAAATACAGCTTAAAGACAATTAGGGTACCAAAGTCTTACACTTTAGCTGAAAAATACTTTCATTCGTCGAGAAGACACTGGACCACCTATGTCCAAAGGAGAGAGCATTTATGCCAAAGTTATGTTAACAATACCTCCTGAACGCATAAAAAAAAACTCAACCAGCTATTCGCTATGTCACAGAGGTGTTAACACCACCCATTAACCAAAGGCGGACCAGATATCCCCAAATGCCACATATGTTAACAATGCCCCTGGGTTACAAGGCCACATCATTTCAGGTACATAAGTATTAACACAACCCTTAACCGATGGGGTACCAGATATCCTCAAGGCCACAGCATTTCCACCACACAGGCATTAACAATACCCCTGGGATACAAAGCCACAGCATTTCAGGTACAAAAGTATTAACACGACCCCTGAACCCAAGGCGGACCAGATATCCCCAAGGCCACAGCATTTCCAATACAGAGATATTAACAATATCCCTGGGACACAGTATTTCAGGTACAGTACTATTAACATGCCCCATGAACCTGTGGCGTAGGAACTATCCCCAAGAACACAGCATTTCAAGCAAAGAAGTATTACCATGACCCCTGAACCCATGGCCACAGCATTTCAGGCACAGAATTATTAACAGGACCCTAAACCCAAGGCTGATCAGATAACCCAAGGCCACAGCAATTCGGCCACAGTGGTATTAAAATGGTCCATTACTTTCCTTTAAACCAAGTAAATGCCTGTAACGTGACATATTCAGTGTATTTCTTGTGAAAATTTCTGAACTTATCACCGACAGCTCTCAGGTGGATAACGGTGAACTTAATCAGCTAGGCGGCCACTTATGAAAAGCCTACACCCACACGGTTCATAAATACCATAACGGATTACTGTCAAATGACACATAGAATGTCTTTTTTTATCCTTCTTCTGCATTGCCTGCTTGATTTTTTTTTTCGTTTTTCGTGACAAAATCTTTGAAATATTATTGCACATATATCACCACTGTGATCACGTTCATACTTAATTTTCGTATTTTGAAACTGACATAAGATTTAGGTTATAAATAAAAGGACGAGCACAGCATGAGCTGTAGAGATGCCATTTTTTAAAACAAAGCGTATGACGTCATCGAAATTGCACAAAGAGATTATACAGAAAGGACATTTATTTAAAAACCCTTCAATCCCTTCTAAAGGCCTTAACCCAAGTTTCATGACGTAAGAAGTTGTTGCCAGCACCCACTATAAGACATGCGCCTTATAACTGTATGAAAATCGAAGAACTGACCTTCAAAAGTGAAATATTAATTCATGCTTATAGCAACAAGTAGGTTTCTAACATTATCTTGAACTACAAGTAGGCGTATAAATGGGGCAGCTTTGCATGGGGTGTGTCGTCATATGTCTTGTTACTTATTTTTACAATATAACAATATTTTCGACGTACTGTTTGTTGATTTCTCCGCGTAAACTAGCTCGCCTGTGAATCACCCAAGCCAATATTCTAGTTCGGAGCTAATTCTTTGGCGTTTCTATCCTAGCACGTGTTAACTGTAAAGCTGCGGAACTATCGGGACCCGGTGATTATGTAAATTTGGAGAAGTTCTGGCTTTACATGTCATGTCGTATTTCTGCTTAAAATATATACATGCATGTACATCTACGGAAGGTCTGGCAGAGACTTTCAAAGTTCTCCTAAGAGTCATATATCGTGTCAGAGGTGAACGGAATTGAAGTTTCCAGTCTTCCGGTTTAGTGTCGGGCACGTCTATTCGGATGTGCCAGTGGAATTACTTGACAGCATGGTTGTGTAATATCCTCGGGTTAGATATGTGAGAGATCAGGCCTGCACTGACCGTTGACCCTGTGCGCACTTAAAAAGTAGCACTTCAGTCACGCAATCAGGAAGACTGAATATAATGTATTCAAAAGCACTGAAATTTATACCATCTTCAGGTCGACTGAAAGTTACTTTACCTTGTGATAGAAAATCCAGAGAACTGTATTTAGCTGGTAGTGTACATCGAGACATAATGTTTATGTGACGTAATATGGTACAACAATACTGTGTACATATTTTTGTACATATGTGAATATATTTATGCAAACTATTCCTTCATTGTTGTATGTATTCACGGATTGCTTTTATATGTATAGATAATCATTGCAATTGTACTTGAATTTCTTCTTGTACTTGAAAAAAGTGTTGAGCTGGTGTTGTATTTTTGATTGATCGGTTGTTAAAAATTCAACTCGTTCATTGCTATGGTAAAAAACTCAGCTTATCATGAGGTCACATTCGACAGCGATGTAAATTTAGTGTTATTGGAAACTGTACCAGGCTATCCAATACCGCAGACGTACTCAAAAGGTGGCCAGCATGGGCGTGGGCTTATTCTCGTCGTCACTCTGAGCAAGTGCACGTAGTCTACTGAACTTCGAGTCTAAAAGAAGAAAACAAGATGAGAATATGAATCTAGACTGACAGTGGCTTGCTTGAGTTAATTTGATGCCAGCGGCCTGCAGACGCTGTCTACCGTGTCGGAGTGTAACGCAGCTGCGCATGAACTGATTGTGGTTTTAGGTACGTTACAAGAGCACATAACATGCTGGAAAACTTAAAGCTAATCTCCAGTTTTTTTATATGACATGTTTGGAACTAGTTTTCATGTACAGTGGAAAATTCATGCGTCGTGCTGTGTGCTAAAGCCGATGATCATTGCAACAGGTAAATGTTAAAGAGTACCCCACCTTAACAAGCTGAAGATTCCCGGAAGAGTCTTTATAACATTTGCTTGATCTTTTAATATAAAATTAGTTCCTAATGTGGTCTAAAATCACAATTATCTTTTCAATGTTAATTATAACAACTGAAGAAAAACAGTAATTTATTTATACATCAGTTAATCAATCAATCAATGAATCCACCCATCCTTCCATCCATTCATTCTCCATCCATCCATCCACCCATCCTTCCATCCATTCATTCTCCATCCATCTATCCATCCATCCACCCATCTATCCATCAAACGATAATCCAATGCCACTTTATGTTTCACGAAGACAAAGACATGCAATGGACAAAACATGACCACTCATACGTGAGGTACACATTTTGAGAATCATTTTCGAGGTTACGGCAGACCTCTTTCCACGGATGTATGCCTGATCAATTCTGCCATTATTATATCAATTTCTGGTCGATTATACCAAGGTCAAATTTATTCCTCTGATAGCTGTAAAACACCAAAGGCAAATTGCCCTACATCATATCACAAAGCCTTGGTAAAAATTGCATTTCAGCCTTGAACTTGACAGGGCAATTATTTCATTCACGTTGGTTTCTATTATACCAATAAAAATTTTTCTTTGGAGATTTTATGCAACCAGTCAAGTAAGGACTGAAACCGATCATGAGCACTGCGTAACATGTTCTAGTTTCTCCAATTGCGATGCTTGTATAACACACGTGTAATAACCGTTAATATCTGTGTTATAAATATAGGCCTGCATGGCCAATATCGGCTTTTCGAGGTTTGGCACGAATTTCCGGATTGATGTAGCCTTAACATGAGCTGCATGAAGAAAAGCGGAAAGGTGGTTTAAGCGGACTTCATGTGCCATAGTTTCGTAACCATTTGATGGCTCAGTAACATAAAAATTCTCTGCCAATAACCGGAAGTTTCGCAATTACCTCGTAGTTTAAAGCCACTTTCAAACTATTTTCTGGTAAAAGCACTAGTCATTTGCAGTGTGGTTGTAGAGAATTGGGTTTGCAAAGGTCGGGCAAAAAATGACACAAGTATGGAGGGTAAGTGAGCAAGATCCTTTCCTTCAGTTAACTCAACAGAATTATGGATTTTGATCCCAGTTGATGTAATTTATATATTTGTGTTATGTTGAAAAATAAGGGTTTTAGCAGTTAAGGAGTCATCTTAAGTGATATAATCTAAATTGTAATATCTCATTTTTATGACCTTCAGATTTAAAAAGTCATTACAATTAATGAATTAATTCGTTATATACTAACTCATCATAATGACATGAATTGAGGAATCGTCACTGCTAGTTGCCTTTTGCAACCTTAACTTGTCACATGTGTTATCAATGTTGTCGAGCGCAAATGTTGGTAAATTCTATACATGTATATCGTACTCATGCCTGTTATAAATCATGTCACTGTTATCAGACGTATCACTGATTAGAGAACCTAATTAATAAATGATTTCAATTCAAATAGAAATTGCGGATTATTAATAAATATTCTCCTAGTCAGACGCTTACCTGTAACTGTATGAAGTACATCTCAATAGTGTGAATAACTCTCATCAATAAAGGGCTACCTATTTAAGTTTACCATACGCCGTCCTCTTATTTGTGGAAGATCCCTAAACTACCGGCATTTCTTGCTAAGTTATGAGCCTATTTCTAAATAGAACATTTTCAATAACAGTGTCTGTTCTATGCCAAGGAAATACAACCCTAAATAACGACAATGAGTCTTAGAAATATTGTTTCAAGGGTTATTTTGAATATGATTGCTTAGTGTTTATTTGCTGACAGGAAACCACAGAACCCTTTAATACAAGATCCTAGCAAACATTCTACCGTTAAGACCTAACCGAACCGCTGAGCTATAGACAGGGGCCCATCTGGACGTAGAACTTATTTATCATATTTTCGTGTATAATAATGTAGAAGAGAAATATCTGTACTAGCATCAGAGATTGTTGTTTAGGAAACTTTGTTCTTAATCCTGTCAGAAATTAGCGGTTCATGTCGAATGCTTGTACTCGTGTTTTTTACGTATCACCAAAAGGGCGTCTGTGTTTGCTAGTATAACTGGATATGGGCCTCTTTTGAAGGTTGCGTCCTCTTTGTTCTCAGGTACTCACGGAACATTTGATGTCATGCTCAGTCGATAACAGAATTCCATGTATAAGAATGTGTATGTATAAAGAGCAGAGACTTCCGGAAAATCCGTCTGTATTATCAGTGCCCCTCCATGACTGACAAGACTGAACATGAGGCGAATGAAAAGGAAACCCTAGCCCCTGACTATGGAAGGCTTTCTCCATAGGCTGTAGCTATTAGCAACCCGAGCTAGCTCCTGCGTGACGATTGATTTCCGCAATAATACCCTCTTTGAGTTTACAAACATAACAGATGCAATTGCACAAACCGCCATAAATTGATCCAAGTTATTACAGCTCTTGTCCTTTTTTTACAGACGCCATTCCAAGGCAAACTCTTGTCACAAAGCACCCTGAGCAATTGATCGGTGATCCACAATAACGCCCTTCACTAAAAAGTATTGTTTTGATTCAAGTAATGATGCCTTTTATGTGTATTAAAATTTGTGCGGGATGTTGCACTTGAAACAGTTTTGTTCATAACTCCATGAAAATACATATTGAAGCCAAAAATGTGGGCCCATCATCCCATCGTGCATTCAGTTATGACGGGTACTTGGCTTGAGGACACAGTTGCCGAACATTTAGACAATTAGACCGTAGCTATTTTTCCCGAAGATGAAATAACATTTTAAATCTGTCCAGAAAATCAAATTAAATGTCTGGATTCCTCTTCTTTGCAGAATCAATAATTTATTTTACCTCGATGCTAAATTTGTCTCAAAATAATCTCTACATCGATGTGGTACATATGTTACTACAGCAGTGGTATATCGAATGTATTGTTATATGTTTCAAATCGATATTTGGCAAACATCCAAGAACAAACAAAATTTTTCGATCTCAGGTCAGCTAAGAGAGAACTTCATCGAGCGTCTCGGGAAGCGTAATTTATTCTCTCGGCAAAAAACACGTAACAAATTATCCGCGTTCAGTTTTTACCAATGTTTTAGTCGATCGCTTGGCGTTGGAAACCTCTTTAACTTGCCTCAACTCACCCATGCCTTCGTCATTTTTCCCCAAATGGCATTAAATGGAGAAGATTGGCGCAGTTTAATTACTAGCCGGGACATTTTTATTCACGCAAAGCACGTGATCCCAGTCCCAGTAAGAGACATTAATCTCATGACGTCACATCCGTCAACCATCAGTGAATGATGAGGTCATTGCACACCAATCATCTTATCACACTCGTCCATCACTACAGCCCTATATTTAGCCTTATTTGAATTTGTCATTGCATAAAATTCTATACAGATGAGATCCATACCATGCTATAGACGGTTTCGTGCAGGAAATCATTACATTTTAATTGCAACCTGGGATGTATCAAGACTCACTGGTTTAATCAATATAAGAAGTAAAATAAACTTCTATAATCATAATTCATTGTTTAACGTAAATGTAAGGAAGCAACCAATTCGATCACTTTAATCAGAAGACTGAATCAATGGTTACAGTTTGATGCCACCTTGGCAGTATTTCAGCCTCGTGGCGGCATGATATATCAGAAGAAGATTGGAGAATACAAACCACTCAGTCTGTCAGTCATTCTCAGAATGAACAATTGCTGTGCAGGCGTTATAATTCGGAACGGAACAACAACATTATGTGTTCAGTGACGTGTGAAGCTTGGGGAAGGGGTAATCGATATGGGCTGAAAATAAACAATCCACTGATCACTGGAGGAAACTGAAGGATTCAGGAGCCTGAACTGCTTAGATTGTTTTAAAAGTAATTTCTAGAACTATTAATCGTGTTACAAACTTCCTGATCTGTTCAAGGGAGTTGAATACACACGTCTTACATCGGCTTCGTTAAGCAGGGCGAAAACAATATAGGATTGTAGAAACGCACCAGCTTATATCAAACATTTGTTTAATCAATCAGGGATCGTTTGAAAATATGGTCACGATTTAAAAATATGACTGAGCTTATCTTCTCAGAGACGTGGCCACTCGTGATATACTGTGTCCAGGACTTCCTGTTCAGATCGTTGCTGTTATAATACATCTTATACATATTGTACCATAACCCACTTAAAATCTTGCAATTTTATTGTTTGGCCATAAAACGCTAATAGAGAAAAAAAGGGAACATAAGACGTTTCTTGTTTCATAACAAATCATTTTTATATTGCACAAGAGGACTGGAAAACCTTGTCATGCTGAGGTAAACAGTTTACACCATTGCATCAGCAGTGTACATTCAACAGGTCATAGGGGACTTCCCCTATTATGTGCCTTTGTATAGTAAAATGTACGTCATGTCTCAGTTGCAAACGAGACGTCCATCATAGACAGTATAGACAGAATACTCACTGCCACACACAGACATCCCAAGTCATCATGTAAATATACATAGATGTATAGATAGATATACTTTATAATATTATGATACAATATATGATTATGTACATTCTTGGCATTGGTTATATAGGATACATATAGACCTACACAATAGCACCATAAATGAGCAACATATGTAATGTATGTTAAGTTGAGATGGGTATGTCATGCACCTTGTTGCCACCTCAAACAGTCAAAGCTCACCTATGTTGTTTCTGTCTAGAGTTTGGATAAAGCGATGGCGGTTAAACGTTGTTATATACTTTGGCGTTTTCCGCACGAATCAGCTGAACTATCACAATGTCTTTGCCAATGCCATTATCTGATTGCCTCGGCTCTTGGATCTAACTTTGTAGCATTTCTGGAAAATGGGATATCACAAAGAAAACTGTCATTTCACCACTTGCAAAAATGTAGCGGCTATAAAAAAGCAAAAACAAAAAATCAACAAATGATCATGATACGAAATTGATTGGCATATAAACATATTCATATGACAGTCATGGATGGCGTAATGGGACGAAATAATGGGGGCCGTAAAGGCGAGTGTATCCATACTGACCGGGCACGTGTAATCAGAGCGATGTGTCTTAGAAGGACAGTAACCACTCGGAGATTCGCCGCTCTCTCAGACGTTTATCCACCTGTGTGCTGATGCCATGCTCAGCCAGAATTGTAGTTAATTGTTCCATATGATCACTGCCGCTGTCACTGCCTTCCTCTTCACTCTGGTGATTGTCTTTACTCTGAATGACCCACGAGTCATTAATGTACTTTTGGATTTCCTTCACGCCACACCGTCGGTCCGCTTTCCCGTCTAGCACTTTGCGAAAATAACGCATAAGTCTTGGCGTGAATTTCCGCCATTGAGACGGGATTTTTGTAGTTTTCCTTCTCTGCCATCCCGAGAACTCATTAAAGTATACATCTCTGATATCCGCATGTTCCCATGGAAAATTTCCCGTCAGCATGCAGAACAGTAACACCCCGAAAGCCCATACGTCTCCGCTCATGGATACAGTAATGCTCTCATTTCGGACCGCTTCACAAATCTCAGGCGGTGTGTACGGAATACTTCCGCTCATTTTCCGTATCACTGTTCCTTCTTTTCGCGTCATACCGAAGTCCATCAGTTTAATCTTGGTCAGATCGTTATCAAAGACTAGAATGTTCTCTGGTTTAATATCCCTGTGCACTAGGTGCTTGCTGTGCATAAATTCTAAAGCCGAGGCGACCTGTTTTATGCAGTTTTTGGCCTGGTTTTCTGTCAAGCCGACTTGAGGAGGGATGGCTTCAAAGAGATCCCCAAGTGGCACAAATTCTTGAGCAAAGACGTACGAACTTCGCGTCTCAAAAGCCACATTGTACGTGTCTACGATGTTGGTATGTGGTGAGAGAAAATAACTGTAATTGAACTCTCGTTGAAACTCTTTAATCTTCGTGTTCGATTTCGGAAGTATTTTGAGCGCTATTTTTGCGCCTGTGTGTCGACACTTGGCCTGCACCACCTTACCATACGTCCCTCGTCCAAGTTCCTTGATGATTTCATAGTGCTCTTTGAGGTTTAACAGTTGTAAACTTTCGTCTCTGTTGATACTTCCAGCTGGGGCTGCAGAGCTCATTGTTTGAGAGGAATGGTGCAGTATACCTTCTGGCCGATCCACTTATCCAAGCTTCAAGGCAGCATGAAATAGCTAGCGATGCATTTCACACCTTCGGCTTCAAGACTCCTGCAAAAAAGGAAGCAAACAAAAATGAAAACAGTTTTGTGAAAGTTTGAAATATTGGTACCAGAATATATACATGACCTTTATAAAATAGAAAAAAAGTGTGTATCTTGCATGGCTGTAAGCCCTTGAACATTTAGTGGAGGTGTCCAGTTACATTTAACTTTAGCACACTCGCAAATGGCGTGAAAGGCTTCCCCGAAATCTAGTCGTTGTCTCCCATCGCTCATCAACCGATCATTTATCACCATTTGTCACTGTTTCTCCGGGCTGTGTGTTTTTATTTTAGTGTACTTCACAGTTAGATGATCAGCTTTGACGTAATATGCTGCCGGATCGATACACAAAACCTCTTTGTCAACCTTCACTAGAGTTCCTGGGCTGCGATTAGCTTATTTGAGGAAACTCTGACGTTATCTCAGGGATTGTATGATTCGTATTTAGACAAAAGTAGATGACATAACGGGTAACAAAAATGTATTTTCTTTGAAAAATAAAGGCAAACATGCATATTCGAAACTATGGGGACAAAAATACAGGTAGTGTTGCTCTAGGGAAAAGGTGAAATGCATTTAATAAGGCGAAAGTTTAACTGTATATACAGATCCAGACAGGGTTTTACGAAGATGCTCATGTAACTCTTATAGCTATACATTGACAAATGATGATGTTATGGCCAAATAAAACGGGAGAATATAAGAACAGAAAAGGATAACTGACACTGAAGTTATCACAGATGTAGACATCAGTCTACAAAAAGCAAGATTCAAAAAAAGCAATAGACAAGTTTTTCCCCCTCACACTACGAACACCACGAAGACGAAGAACATACCACCATGGCACGTTAACCCTTTTCGAACCCAACAGACATACAGAAAATTACACGTAATTTATCCACCGGAAGAAAGATGGGTTCCCAAAAGAGTCCAGATCACGTAATGTGTCAGGTATTGATGGCCTACGGTCATCTATTTAGAACAGTGTGCACCGAAGGTGGGAGCATTAACAAGCTCAATTTGGGATTCGGCGGCAGAAGGAATCGATGCATTCATGAATGATTTCACGTGAGCTTGTGATGAAGGCTCTAGCATGTACCTGGTTATTAGGCCAGTTAATTACATAACGGTTGGCCAGCTGCTCTATTATTCAAATATAGCCTGGGTGTAAATGTAAAGCTTACTTGCATGTGCCAAATGTTGAATGGACATTCGCGAGAGTCTGTAATTAGGATGCGCCTTGCACGTGTTCCTTGCAATACAATATTAATTACGGCGTCCTCTGTTTCGTTTTATGGAATTGAAACTCAGAGAGATACATTCTCTCCATTTAATAGCACTTCAATGCCTGGGGAAATTGCTCTTAAATCTTAATGCACTAATTTATCTGCTGACCAAAAACTATCAGAATTTCTTTCTTCTTTCGCTTTAAAGGGTTTGAAGGGATGCCATTATATTTGTCCCTATAATTAGTTATGATTCATACAAAGGGAAAACAAAGGGAGCCTAATGATTCTATAATTAAGGTATTTCATCTTCCCATTTCTCCAAGGCTTATGGTCACTTTTTGTTTCGATCAATTGCAGCTTTCAAGGCCGAATTAGAAGCCAATAATTAACGGCGAATGTTTGCGCCTGGAGGATTTTACCACTAATTAGAGTAGTTTCATACTCCGCACGTGTTCTAACCCCAGCACTTACAAAACCCTCGAGATTTATGTAACAACACAATTATAACATTGTTGTCAATGAAATGGAGAGTTTAGGTTATTGACAGTTTGACTTCTATAACGATGCCCTATGCAGATGGTCATCGGGACAAGCATGGATTTGTCCTCTAAGCCTTATACCACATCTCTATATGGACATGTCAATATACTGCCTATAACAACGAAACCATCCCCCACTGAAAGAGATGTTCTTCTAAAGTGAAAGCCTGATTGAGCTATATACAGATGGGAACGCACAAACATCTAGGATGATGATGATTTGTTCGATCTACTGTAAGTATACAGGAATGTATTTGATTACTCCTGGCAATCTATCAGGCGTTTCACTGAGGATTTAATCAACGGTAGTATTCCATATCGATGAGTATTAGACATGTGTTCATACAGCAACAGTGAAGAGGTTAAGGAAATGCCAATTCATTGGATATACTGACACACTAAATCTGCACCCTCACCCAGTTGTCCAATGGTGTGCTAACAAGGTGACACAAGTCCACAGTTACCGAGGTACTACTACAAAAAAGGGATCACTTCATCTCAGGTCTCGTGTGTGCTTCCACATAAACAAATAGCATTGGGAAAGTCGGGTAAGTCTGGGTAAGTCACTAAAAATAACAGCACCGTATTTACTTTTGATTCCACATTTTAATAAATGTGCTAATACGAAATAAATACAAAAAACAATTTTACTTCATAGGAGCGATTTACTTTCTCCGCGAACAAATTGATTTGCAACCTGGATTTGCTTGGGATCTTCAGCAGCAATGTTCTGTCGTGGCAGTATGCAGCTGTGTCAGTGTGACCAGAAACCAAAGAGACGGACATAGCTAGTACAGTGTCTTTGACAGGGGTTTCGCCTCCACAACTCCACTACCATTAAATTGGCTAACCACTTCAATGTCGGAACGGGAAGCTGTTCAAACAAGCATAGTCTGTCCACTGCTTAGATTTTTTGTTCACTGCTACACTTAAACGCCGTCACTGGCATCCATATATTTTTTGGAACCGGGTGTTCATCAGACATCGCAAGTGGACATCAGACTATAAACTAAAATAAGCTCAGTAGTTGATGTTTCTAAACAAATTCCACCAATGAACACTGGCAGATGACAAATGGCTTGTCTCGTCATAAGGGATACAAGAATATTAACTGCCCATCACATAGCCTCGAACTACAATATGTGCATAACGGCTTTACGGTTAGTCTTATTGACAGGGGTAGAGTTGTCAATCACACCACATACCTGTTGTGGAACCAGAGGAACTCTTCATGACAGTGGTATAAGCCAGTTCACTGGACGTATGATGTTTTCTCATCCACGTGTACGTAGTGTGTAAAAATGAACACAGTCAGCTCGCTTGCCAGGTTTCTCTAGACGATAGTAGTTTCTGTCTAGGTTAAGTTTACACGCCTTATGCGCAGTGCTACAGCTCCATGTCTCTAGTCGTCTCTCTAACCAGCCAGCTGGAGACTCTCGTAGTAAAACCGACGTAAGGCTGATCTATACACCTAACCCAGGCGAGTTCTTGTATATAGAGTAGCTCGCCAATGATGTCATATGGCTGGCAGAGTTTCTATTTTGGTCGAATAGTGCCGCGCGTATCTGCCTCGTTTTCAAGGCTCGCGGTTGGAGCGTTCATGACGTCAGTGTGACTTCGCCAATAGCCATCTGTTGAAGGCCTCTCCGTGTATTGATCGTCAGTGACAGGCATGAGGACATAGGCCAGTCTCATCTTAATCGATCTATAGAAAATCGATTTCGCCCAGCATACAAAGCTTTCAGAAGCGGGCAGAAAGAGCTCTCCGATGGAGGGTAGCATGCATTCTGTGTCTGACGCCTCTATTGATTCGCCTACGAAGTACCCGTGAAAATAGGTTGATCCTGTATCTTGAAGGATCCGCGCTACATCCACGATAATGTTCTAGCCGCTGGAAGAAAAAAGGCGAATCTCCTCACACAATCCCAGGCGCGTTTACTACAGACGGTCTACAGAGACTGGATGATAATAGAGTAAAGTCTGCTCCGGCTTTGGCTGCAAGAATGTATGGATAGAGCGGAAAATGGAACTTTACCGCTATGTTTGTTAGGCTGACCGAATGTGCTACCCTCTGGAGACGCTCATTCCTCAGCATTTGGAAGGAATCTTCTCTTAACTGTTGGGCATGTGGACTGAGAGTTAGGTTTACTAAAATGTGCCACTAAACTGGAAATCATGATCGATTTATTTTCCGTCACTTGATCTGTCTGCAATTAGCAATGTTCTAGTGTAATTACTCTACAAAGGTGGTCAAAATTAAGCTTTGCCAATTACCATAGTAAACGCAACCTCTGGAAAACAGAAGTCGTCTCTTCAATAGTCAAATGGGACATGATGAAGCACTGCAACAGGTTAACTCTCGGGCTTATGCGAGTTCGGTCAAAGAGACATCTGGTCGTTACAACAACCTCCAGATCTGTTTACAATGGAACCTAGGGAACTGACGTCAGAACCCGTTCCTTAGCGCTGAGTTCAAACGCCTTACTTGATCCAATTATTCATGCCTACAAACCAAATCCAGCTTTACTGGTAGCGGTGGTGGTCGAAGCCTTTGGACTATTCCATTAGCAATAAAAGATGTATCAAGACTATACATATGCAGTCTTTCATGGGAGGTTATCTGTAATTTTGTACAAGTTAGATGAGGTCAGATAATACCACCCGGGTTAGGAAAGCGAAAGTGGTTATTGCAATGATAATTACCATAGACACATACACATTTACAAATATTTAAGATCCCTCTTACCATCAGTTCCTTCCAAGGAAAACAACATCAAGATGACGCCTTAGATGTCTACTTACAACAGTTGAAAATGTGTTCGAAGACAATATAGTTTAATTTCGTTTAAAGATCGAAAGAATTTGCTTACTTCGAATTAAGATTTGAGACACGTACAAATAACATGTCATCACGCATAATCATCTTCGCAAACTGGAATACGCAAGTGTTTCAAGAAATTATGTCTGTCTTCATCAGGGAAATAAATTACACAAAAATGACAATGTTTCAAAGTCATTCTTAAAAATACGAACAGTATACAAAGAATACATGCTGTTCTTGCAAGATACGCTAACCTGTATCAAAACCCGTATGAAGGTGCGCAATTTATCATTTTGTAGGTAGGCCATTCGTTTGAGTTTTTTATCGTCCATTGTTCGAGTTGAATGAATATAATGAAGGCTGCTTGCCAGGCTGGAGGTCATATAGAGATCGTACTGAAGGAAACATAATTTAAGCTACAATTTCACATGATGTGTCCCTTCTTCACTGCAGTACTCCTAATGTTACTCAAGGTGAATTCAATGAAATTGCCTCAAGCCATTGATCCTCTAGACCTAAATGCTCTCTGCTCTTGACCAAAAATTCAATGTACAACTGTATATACTTTATGGGCAAAACATCTCCTCTTCATATTTTTGTTAAACGTCATACCATAACTGCGCCTACGTGACTTCAGTTGTGATTAAGACAAGATAAACAGCGTCATTTAGCCAGGAACGCATACGGCTGGAATATGTCTGTAACCTGTTGCTCATTCCTGGTGGTACACCCTGTTTTCGTGCCATGTCAAGAATTATGTGCTAAACCTCATGTGTTTGTTATCGGGACTGTAAAGTGTCATGGTTATACGGGATTGCTTAGTGATAAATAATACTGTCCTGTAGTGCAGCATAATATGTCAGCACAAGGAATTTGATACACAAATTATTCAGCATTGTTCTCTAGCTATCATTCATCATGTCATGCCTATCATATCTTGTGTAGAAGCAAGATGATTGCTCCCATCAGCGCTTGCAGCACACTAGAAGCACACTAAACTTGTGCCAATTAACATTTATGAAAATGACAAGCTATAAACACATTTTTTAAAGCCGGTGATTATGCAACATTAAGTAGTCCATTGGGTGTTTACGACGGTGTTCCTCTAGTTTATATTCTGCCAGGGCCGTGTTGCTCTACCTTCAGCTTAAAATGACCTGTGACGTGAAAAAGTGAAAAGATACGGGCGTTACACAACATTCCAGTAAGTAACGAATATGGTGATTAATTCGGATCGGTTTATATTGTGGTTACTTATGACCCCAGAGATGCGCTCAATTAACGTCGTTCAGCATCCCTACTACAAAGTACACGTGCATACCCCGTCTTCACATGTATAGGTATGTGCCAAGTTCTGAACGTTTGGGCGCAAGGTGTTACTTTGAATAAATGCACCTCAATGACGATGTTTGATTTGACAATCCTAACATCGGTCGGCATTTCGCTTAGTTTTGGGGCGAGAATAAACGAAATAAAGAATGGTAATTTTAGTATAATTAACATGCTTTACCTGCATTTAAGATTTCAAAAGGAGCCTGGGGACTTCAAAAGAAATCTAATGATATTGCTGGAATGTTTGACAATCCATTCGCAAAGCATGAGTGCAAGAAATAATCGTTAGAACGGTCTGTCAAGCCTGTTTCCGTGCACCCAAAATAACTTAACATGGAAAATTCCATGACACATTTAACTGATATGCGCAAATAAACACTTATTTCATACGAACTCCTGATCACAAATATGCGCTTCAGCTCAAACCTCTTTCGAGTTTGAAATAAATGTACTCCTGCTTTCTATATTTACGTCTCATTGACCGAAGTATTTATGAAACTGGCGTTTTGATTGCAAAAAAATGGTGATTAATGAATTGGGAAATTATGAAAATTTGGCCCAATCATTATTTGTCCACAACAAAACATATCAGGTATTATCACATACCACCTCAAAATACATACTTAATTTTATCTAATAAATGCGTAACACATGAGTCACCTTAGATGCCTAGCACATGAATAACGCATGTGAAAAGCGGGAGGAGATGAACTCGATGAATGGTAAAATGGCCCGTTATTGACGAGGTAACGTGCCAGCCTCCACTATATCCCGCCCAATGGGCTTTATCATCTTATTTGAATTCTAAAAGGTTTTATGTAAATATTCGATTTCCTTATTCCAAGTTTGTTCTATTCTTGTCCCCAGATTAAGTAATCAGCCATGATGTCAATGAGTCCACAAAGTACGTTGAGCTTATACTGAGGCGATGCTCTTGGTGTTTAAGGCCACTGAAGCGCTGCCAGTGAACCAAACGTAACACGACGCATATAAACTGCACATTGAGTGTAATTACCTGCACTATTCCGAAAACAAGACGTGATTGCCACAGAGGTGTCTTTGTGTGCACTGCCTGAAAGCAACGGAAGGTGAATTTTGTGCAATTCTCCATAAAATTGATCCCTTATGCCCCTGGGCACAGGGGACAAGCTTGTATAGAGAAATTGGTTTAAGGTTCAGGCAACAGCGTTTCTTTGCTCTGATACAATAGGGCAATAAAACATCACCTTACAACCCTCTCCCAAGAATAAGACAATCTGACGGATATTAGTGTTAAAGAAAATAACTATAAACTTCTTCTAGGTTAGGTCGTAATATCGACCGTCTGTTCCAGTGTGTAATCAATTTGTCAGTTTCCAATCGATGGAAATTCATCTCCTATAGCACAATTCTAGCAGAATTCAACACAAACCCCGAGGGTGAAATCTTTCATTAAATTCAGGCACCAGACCATTGGCATGCATATAACCTCAGCTACCTGTCAGCCTGTGAGATTTACGACTTTAGAGAAGGTGACAGCCACTAGACCAGCGAAATCCAGATAAATTGAAGTCCGATTCTTTCTTCTGTTGGTCGAAAAAGATACGAAAGGTGAAAGGCCAGTCAGAATCGCGTATCGCAGCTCTGCTGGACCAATCTAATTTACGACCTATTCAGGGATATTAACTTCAGTCGACAAAATGAGGTCAGGACCATGAGCGACAGATCCCTGTGATACTTTCACTTCCCATAGTAAATCAGTCCAATCACCTTTAAACGTATTTTATGTATCTCTGTTCAGTATTCCTTCTTAAAACTATGCAGTTAGGTAGTTAGTAGTTAAACGAAGATAATCAGAATAAATCTATTTGCAACCTTTATTGTGCAAATAACACAATGATATACTTCAATTTAATAGTACTTCCTCAAACAACAGTTTTCTATGTAAGTCAGAGATCTTCCGCGTAACCAATGCAGTTTGACGTTGGCAAACGTTTCTAAATGCTGCATACAATGTCAGCAAATGGTACCTTAGTCAGACGCTATTTTAAGGTACTTCAGGATATTTTAAGAGTCATACTTATGGCTTTTTGTTGGACGTGAAAGTATGTAAGAAATGAAGCATGCTTTGTGTCATGTTTCGCAGACTGCGAAAGTGCATTTTCATAAACCAAAAAAATTAGTTACACGTTGCAGCGAATTGGATTAGTCCTTTTTCGGCAATGTGGCGAACGTGTTCTAACCCTGCAAAATATTTTGCAGTCCAGCGAGGTAAGAAAACTGTCGAAGCTGAGCATAGCGCAACAGCACTTGCAATTTGTAATGTCTTCTATAAGGTCAGAATGCGCATGTATATAAAATATTTGTGTTAATGGCAGCATGTTCTCTGTACACGTTGTCAACAGCAATATGTGATTACTTGACAACAAAACTGAATCGTCTTTCAACATACTGGCACATGTTAATGAAAGGCTGAATGCAAAAAGGTATATAATGTGCGTGCATCAAATTCCGCCTGAATGATAGGCAATGTGTGTTTAGCGGAAAAAAGGTGGGCTAATAAAAGGTGGAAATTTTAGTGTTTTGTTTAAAAATGAACCGTCTCATTTTCACACATTAACAGAGTAATAGAACACATTCTAGACATTCGAATGTTGACTTCCCATTTGAAGTAGTTCAATGGAAGGGTAGCTCACAAACAATTTATTGTGGACCATATTTCTGATTTGTGCTAGTGTCCTGAATTCAACTGTGTGATAAATCCACCATAAGCTTGCAGACAAGGCTAACAGCCTGAGAGGATTGTTCGTCCTTGTGTTGATATGTGTGCACCTGAGCTTTCCTTAATATCTTAATGCTTATGACAGAAGCAGGCCTAAGATGTTCAATAAACTCATAAGGCGGGACAGAATGCTTTAAATAATCATTTACTGCATGCTTACGTGTCATCTGAACACGATTTCATGCTGAATGGTTTAACCATAACGAGATTTCCCTCTAGTTCACACTAGCAAATTTTATTTTCTACCTTTGAAATACATACAGAGTAACATAAATATCTCTTAAAACATGTTTTTGTTTATTTTTGTTCTAGGTTGAAGAGTTGGTGTCTGCAGCTAACAGATGATGGGATACAGAAAAACCACACCTGTTCGAAGACCATCATTAATATCTCTTAATGTTCGTTGTAAACGTTGTTAAATACATTTGGTAACACGCAAAACGCAGCTTTATTCCCATAATACTTGATATCGGGGTGTCGGAAATTTCCCAAGCGAGGATGAAGTATAAGAAAGCAAACGAACGATAACCCAACCCGCCTGCCGTAAGTCATTCGCACGAGACAAGCGAGGAACGAGGAACAGATGCGCGCTCTAACCCTAGCCGCATTGACGTCATTCAGATAAAGTAGTGACGAGAATAGAAAGTAAACGGGACGCCACACTCACAGACTTTTTTGCTTGAGAAAAAATCACCTTGAAGATTACACGTATTAATTGAGTTAATTAATGATGCTCAAGGGGAATAAGTAGAGGAGGATGGGAACAAATATAGCTGAAAGAAGTGAAAACGGGATGCACGAGGACAGGTTGAGGATGACACAAGTTGTTAGGCGTATAAATAACCTACAACAGAAAGCAGCTTCGGGAAGAGCGGCGATAAATTTCAACATCGAGATGTTGTTTCTGTTGATAAAGGGCCGCGAGCTGCTAATAAAGCCGTGAGGCTGTCATCAAGCCACGACTACACAGCAAATCGCCAACCTGGCACCCTTCCAAGCAATCGTACCTAGCCACACAAACGCCACAACCTTCTGCTAGATCGGACACTAAACCAATTCACCACCCAAAACGCTGTTCCGATGTTTGGACCAAAGCAGACAGCAAATAAAAACACACAACTGAATGTTATCATTTGAAAACTGGTTTCGTTAGTACAGATACACCTGTCATGACGTCACGATTTGTTGTACAATTAATTTGTAATCTGTCCTTTTCTGACGTACGTGGGAAAGGCATGGCCGATGCATTCGTGATAAATTCTTTTGTCGCCAACCCCGAAAAATTTACACAAATCAACGAGTCTACATATGTAAATAGCAAAAATGAAAAATAATTAGCACGGGCATGTTAATGTAGCCTGCTAATACAATTTGTCCGCCAAGCAACAGCCACAAAAACCCAATAAAGAGTGCAAACTGATAGGACACTAAGCACATTTATCAGTAGCCAGTTCCCGGTCACACGGTTTTCTCTGGTTACAATATGTTTTCAGTATTGTATCTGGTATCTGGTAGAAATTAGCGAGACGCATAAATGAGACACATTATGGTACTTTGGAGGTTATAAAGCATTCAAGGATAATCCTTCAAAGAGTACATGATATTATAAAATAGCCTGAAGGCAAAAATCGGAGCAGTATACAGTCGTCTGTAACGTTTGACGAAGGCATTTGGCTCCTCTGTATGGTTGTTCGTTTCTTGTATGACGTGTCTTTAAACATTATCTTGGTGTTGACGTTCTGCTTTCCCAATGGAACTCCAGTAAGACATGCGGCTTTTATCTCGTATGGTATCTCCAAAATGACCACATATATTAAATAGGTCGTGATTGTTTGAGTAAATGCCAAGTCCAATTTTGAAGACACGCATACAAGCACAACTTATTACTCTTTCTGCTATGCTATGTATTGTTATTGAATACATTGCTTTCACAAAAAAGCTGGCTGTATATAAAGGTCAGTATTAAGCTGCAAGATATTTGAACAAATGATAAAGAACATTTATGCTAGCAAAGTGTGCGATGAGCAAGATAACAGTCGATATGGCCGCCGGAGTATTTGCCTAAAATACATTGTTATTAATTTACATATTATCGTATCAGAAAAAAAAATAGATAACAGAATATAATCCTAAAGCATACATGATAACGTGACATGGATATCCCTATTAGACAAAAGCTGGATCTGTATGCTGAGTGAACATAAACGTTAGACATAAAGGATAACATCACCTGTAAATTGCCATTTGACATCAGCTGGATGGGTATGCTGACTGAATAATGAATGCAATAGTAAAACCTAACAATAGCACTGTGCTCAACACATTTTATAACTCATGTCAATAATGCGCCCCTCAGTACTTGGGCGGAAAAAGTTACAAAGCATTGCCCGAGCCTTTGTCAGCTTTGTGATACTCAAGGATAAAAAGGGATCTTCTCAACAGTGAGTCTGGTAATGTAATAAAGTAATCACCTGGCTGATTATCCGTAAATGCAGAATTCGTTGTATGCTAATTGATAATAACTTACCGTATTGGCCAGTACTCTAGGACTCGGACAACTGGTTGGGTGATTTGTACAGTGATGATAGCTTATCTTTGATTATGGCCCCCGAGATATACTGACTGGTCCACTGAGAAACTGTATATATTGGCCAGGGTTAGAACTACGTATAAATGACCTCTGAAGGTCTCCGTTCAGGCGGCCTGCCTTATGTTTCCCAGACTCTCGTTCTGACCGCCACTTCTGCTAAAACTTCGACTTATTTCCCGAACTGCCTCGTGTAAATCATTTTTAGTAGTGCAGTGCCTGCTACGTCGCCCTGGCGCTAATAATATAGTTCTGTGGGCTATTTTTAACCGTGCTCAGGCGAAGAGTCTATTTGCAGTTGACGTTAACACTGATTATGTTACTGCCAAGACCTCTTATGTATCAGGGAATTGGTTCTGTTCACAGTCGGCAAATATCGAAAGGCTTCCAACGATGGTATCTGATCAAATCGTCCTAATTTTCCTCACTGCTGAGTTTTCTCAAATCAGTGTCAGAAAACCACAGCGGAGCGTAGTCCTCTTTCATTTACAAAGGTATGGTTTTCTATACGGAAAGGTCTTTCTATCAGCTTCGAATTAAACTGGCCACGTGAGCCTGCATGCAGGATATCATTTGTCAGATGTATAACGAAGGTATTCTTCTAATTGTGTGAGTGCAGCAAAATAAAACCGGTCAATGGTCCTCTTACATGTTTCATGTACAAGCTGACTTCGCTGAGCTTTTGCCAATACCAGCGACTTCTAAGAGACTGTCTGTTTAAGAGTGAGGCACAAGGTCTGTTGTGAAACTTCCTATTTCCAGTAGCATACCGTCTCTTATTGTCAAGTCCTCATACACAATACACAACTTTAGCCCAAACAGGATCGATAAGATAACTGAGGTCAACAATTAAATCATCAATGTCAGAAACAAACAGCATAACAAAATGTCATAACAAAAGATCTGCAGAGTTAAAATTGCCAAATTACCACCAAACCTTTTTAAGTCTCTTACAACCTCATACAAACAAACGCATTGTGTCGATGATTTGATGTCTTTGTGTTACTATTGACCTATTAATTTTATCTATATACTGCATACCCATTAAACTATTTCAAGTAACCATGATACATAGCCAATGCTTGTTAATTAAACATCTTAAAGCCATTTGTGCTGATTATTTTTTTCCAACTCAGGGCAGAGGACAATCTGGGCATGTTACTAAAGCACTTCACCCATCGGTAATAAACATTTAACTCTTGAAAAACGATTCAAAACATCAATTAGACGTCGAGTTATGATACAGACCATGGAAAACGACAAGGTTTCCAGAATTACAGGACGTAAGCTGTAATTACCCTTATAGTGTTAAACATCGTAAGAGTCTTTTCTGTCTTGCAGTGTTCATCTTTGCTTCCTAATCCAGACAGCATTAGGTCTACCCGGATTGAGTCCATACATACCAGAAGCTAAGCTGAAGGAAAGCGTAATTCTTAGGCTTCTCGTGAGGCCAAATGCTATTCATTAAGACCGTTGAATTTTTCTTCACGCCCTAACCAAGCGACTTTTAATTAAACCAAGGATCTTGCTAGGAATGTTGCTCATCATTGTTTTCAACACATTTAGGAGTGCAGTTGACATCTTTTGAACTGCATACAATGTTTACTGCGAGAATAAGATAGTGCAAAAACACAAGGCCACGCTGTTTATGTCGGTAAGCCACTTGATGCCTTTCTTTTCTTTCTTTTTTTTTTCAATAAGTTAATTTTCAGCACACGGTGAACTTGATTAACACTAATTAACACTTTGGTTCACTCGCCTCCCAACCTGGTAACCTGGCCAAGGCCTTGGACTCAAGTACTCACGTATATTTAGCGGGAATCTATCGGTTAACGATGTGCGCTTTCTTGACAGCGATAGGGAAAATATTGTTGACCGTGATAAATGATTGTATGTGCATGTCGACCTCTGTCGGCCACGATGATCTCTAGGTCATGTGTAAAAACAGCCACATGTTTATGAATTCCACATGTCAGTGGCATTGTTAACAAAGTTCAGCTCAAGTCTCCACCAGCCAGCCCTACCCACGGACGAGTCGATTACAGGCAGAAGGAACCCAGACTGCGCCTAGCTGATTAGCTTATTTCGCCTCTGCAGTGTCAAAGACTGGAAGGATATCAGAAAGCGTTTCTTTCTGCCTGGCTTCTTGCCCTCTTTTCCCACAGAAGATTTCAAAGTAATTAGGGCATATTTAGAAAGGATATTTAATTACTTACAGGTCCCTGCCATATGGTTTTAGCGCATATATACAGTGACGAGACAAGCTGCCCTAGATTCGGACCACCTTGGATGAGTCCGGCGAGGTAGTTTTTGTCTGCTGGCTCCCAGCATTATCACCAGTAAATCACCATTTACCAGAATCCTTCTCCCTATAAAGCAAAAACTTCCTGAAAAGCTTCAGGCCTGTTTCAGAGTGAATCAAATGATTTATGTATATATATAATTTATCCTTAATGACAAGATGCATTCAGACGTATGACGGAGATTAGGTTTATGGACAGGGGAAACCAACGAAGTAAATGACTGATCTTTGCCAAGTAGCCGACAAACCACCTGGTTTTAGTCCTCAGTTTTGTTATACAGCGAGAAATTGCTTCCAAAGTGCCGCGATAGCCTGGAGATGATGATCCATAATAAAACTGGCTTTGACCACAGGAAACAAATTGGCATTTCCATAATTACATGCTAACAATTCTCTACCACTTCATTGCACCTAAACATTAAGTAAATGTATTTTAGTACACCTTGGTAAAAGCAAAAAAACAAAAAAAAAAACAAAAAAGAATTTATGTGTTATACTTCCATAGAAACTGACTGGCTTACCTCTATTAATTTTGCCTTAAGATAATTGGTGAACCGTTTTATTTAAATTTTTTTCATGTGTACGGATGTCATAAACTTTCGAAGAAGGCAATATTGAAACCTTTATGAAGCGATGGTTTGTGGACAAAAATGTGCAGTATAAGCATCGAAATAATTTAGAAATAAAGTTTTGCTTGTAATAAGTTTGTTAGCAGTACCATGATTTTTAAAATGAAAACGCAGCCAACCGAAAACTTTTTAGGCTAGTTTTTAAACATCGAAGGTTGTGTCATCAGTGAAAAGAATGGAAGTAAAATATATCTTGTGGCAAGAATAAACGCGAAAAAATAAAAAATTATTCAAGGTCTCGGAAAAATTAGTTTTTGAAAAAATCTTCCATTTTAAAGATTCTACTGTCATGTCTTTAAAACGGTAACAATACTTGGTGCGATGTACTTCAACGCCCTACCTTTCAGAATTCATTTTTTACACTGGAAACAATAACTCCACATTGCCCATTAATTTTATTGATGGCTTTCATTTCAGTGTATTTGCGTCATTTTCATTATTGCATTTATTTCTGAACAGAAAAAGTAAATTTCCCCACTGCAATGAACAAAGGAAGGACGTATTTATCCTGGACAGTTATAAGTTCATCTTACGATCTGCGAGGTATTTTCAGACTGAAATGATGTTTTACATGAAAGACAAAAAGAGTTTAACAATGGCGACGTGTTTGTGGTGTTTGTGTTTCATGTTTGGCCGAGAATTGCGTGCTACATTTCAACATAACGCAGACATTCTCACAAGAACCACCAGGAACCTTTATTGCAAACATCACCTTCTGGTACCAAAATAGCTAAAGCTGTTAGGCGGAGTTTATTTTTGCCTTATTGTCACTGGATATGTCTCTTAAGAGATACAAAAGCCAATGATGGTCGCCCACTCGCTCCGGTTTGTCATCAACGTTCTAATATATACATATCTAATCTTACACATTTATTAGGAGGTGACCACAAGGCTGAAGTTACTTTTAGACATTCTATTAAGGCGTAATACTAATTCGCCATGCTTAAATCCATTTACATTAAAATTCCCCACACCTGCCAAAGACCTCATGTTTAGCTAGGGATATATAACATGGGGTTCAAGTGTTTTGCCATGAGAGCTTATATTATAACCATTATTATCTTTCACTGGAAACCCAGGGAGGACATATTGGTGTTTGGCTAATAAAAACAGCACAATAAGGTGGCGAACTGCGTAAAACTGAATGAACCCAAAAGTTATTGTCGCCATCCCCCTCAAGTCCAGGTCCTCCAACAAGGAATACTCCTACGCTATTCTGTGTAAACGATTTAACAGATATAAATTGTTTCCAGCAGCAAATTCTCTAGTGAAGGATTTGTATTGAAATGGCGTGTATCGAGTAAAACTTGAGTCACAAATTTGATTACTGCATTGTTTTTTTCTTATTGTTTTTGCTCCTTTTTTCTTCAAAATTTTGTTTCAGCTACTCATTTGAAAAAAATTCGATTGACCACACTGGAAGCGTTCCATGTAGAATATATTGCATGGAATGTACTGTAACTGGCGGAAATGTAACCGGCTACATTCGAATACTTTCATGCAGTTTCAAACCTCTGCATCTTTCTTTATTTTCTTGTTTTTCTTTCACTTTATTATATTTTAAGATTGTTATTTGCTGTTTTTAAATTTTATTTGCTGTAATTGTTTTCTGATATTTTCTTGCAGAGCTGAGTTCATAAATAAAGGTGTTACGTTGACCTCCATTCGGTATGACTTCACTATTCTGAACGATTGTGCTTTATTCGAATACGACAGAAAGAATTCGTCAAACGATTTCCTTTTCTCATTACAACTTAGATTGATTGTTCCCGCAAGGAATGACACAGATGCTAAAAAATTAAAGAACAAAGTCACAAGACAGCACAAATTAATCAACTGGAATTGCTGAAC
Source organism: Acanthopleura granulata (assembly GCA_016165875.1). NCBI lineage: Eukaryota > Metazoa > Mollusca > Polyplacophora > Chitonida > Chitonidae > Acanthopleura > Acanthopleura granulata. Next base: position 23,210,636 of record JABBOT010000002.1, on the reverse strand, counting down.
TTTATTTTGAATTTGCAAAAAATCTGTCCAATATTTATGTCTCTCAACATATCGCGTAGTTTACCCTGAGCCACGCTAATTACAGTCGGCAGATAATTTCAGTCGGCCTAGTAATAGTGATTACTTTGATAATCAAAAGAGAACAAAATTATTTAATATTGTTCTTAATGCTGATAAGTTCTAGAGTGGATAATATCGGTGCCATACGCACAGACATTAAGATTTACTAACATATGATAGAAAATGCGTGGAATCTTTCCCATTGACTTGTTCGCTATATCTTCTCTCTTCCGTAATCTGATAAGTAAATAAATAATTGTTGGTGAATGAAGGCGTGTATTTCTGAAACTATAAATAATGTGTGTACTGAAGCGTTTATAAGATAGCCTTGTATTCTCCACATTTACCGCATTGTCTAACAACGACCAAGTCTTTCGGGGCTTCATCGGTTTCGTCGGACCTCAACATGACTCCACATGAAACTATCTCGTTTTCTGAAATCTCAGGTCTCATTCCAGCGTGCGGCTGAATAATAAGTTAGATCGTGTCGGTGAAAATGTGCCTTTAAAATGAATATTAATTCTTGCTACGCAATATTATATTATTCACTATATTAATCACTCTGATAGCCAGAGAAGCAGTCGGAAAACCACTGCTGATGTAGTCCACGATACCGCATTCTTCTCACCCAGTTGAATTTGGCATTAAAAAAAACGTGTGGTGTAATATTTATATACCTAAGTGTATGCTTTACTCCTGTCTATCAGAAATCTATCTCTGTCTATAAACGTTTCAATCAGACCCTCATCTCTGGCACCCCAGTTTAGATGGGCTGGAACCAAACACTAACCCTTTCAAAACTGACATATCCAGGGTTAACTGAGTGTTACACAATTGCTGACAAGCACAGATTTAACACGATCAACGTGGGAAAGATCATGTTCGATTGGATTCTAATCAACCGACATATATATGTGTATACAATAATGAGTATCCTAAACATGGGAATCAGGATCTGAACCGTATAGTTCAACACAACTGCAAATATATCTGTAAGCCCAACACAGTCAACGCTAAGCAGGCCGCAACAAGCCTGCAAATGGTCAACAGCAATCAGGCTCTAATCAAACTGAAAGTGATCAACGCCAAGCAGTGCCGTGCGAGCAAGGGCAAACCTAACGCTAAGCAGTGTATTAATGGCAAGGGTAAACTCAACGCCAAGCGCTGCATTAACGTCAAGGGTAAGTCCAACGTCAAACAGTGCCTTAACGTCAAAGGCAACACCAACCTCAAGCAGTGCCTTAACGGCTGGGGCAAATCTTGAAAAGGTCAACATCAAACAGGCCTTAACAAATCTGGACAAGAATAGTGTCAAACAGGCCCAAACAAATCAGGACACTGACAACGTCAAACAGGCCTTAACAAATGTGGACAAGGTCAACATCACACAGGCCTTAAGACATGCGGGCAAAGTCAACATCAAACAGGCAACAAGAAATCTGGAGGTGCTAAACGTCAAACAGGCCTAACAATTGTCGACATCAAATAGGCTTGAACAGATCTGGTCAACGTCGGTCAGGGGTCAAGCCTGCCCTTGCACATGTGGATATTATGAAAGTGTGAGGTCGTAGCACATCTGGACATAGACAGGTGTAAATCTGTTTTGACACTGACAACGACGGGTTTATCTCATCTCAAATGTTCAGGCAATCGACTTATGCTTCATCCAGGTCAGAACTTACACCTGGACATAATCAGCATCAGACAAACTTAATCCTGGACATGGTTAACGTCAGACAAAATTAAACCTGGATATGATCAAAATGAGACAAACTTAACCCTACACACGATCAACATCAGACAAGGTTAGGTTAATCTGCGCAGGTTCAGGGTCAAGCAAACATAAATCAACATGGTCGTGGTCAGTGTCAGATAAATTTAAATTAACCCGGACATGATCAGTGTCATTAATGATATAAGTCCTTCGGAACGTAGTCAGTAGCAAATAAGGTCAAACAAATCTTGAAAGGAGTAATGGGAAATAAACCCCAAAACGTAAGAATGATCTTTGCCCCGACGTTCATAGATACGCCAGTGCTCTTTTTCTTAGATCATCGTTTATTTTGTCATTAGTTCCATGACACACAGACACGGACCTAATGAGCAAACAAAGCTAAAATATTAGTGGATTATAATGAACGCAGTAATATTCTAGCAACATTCCAGCAACATTCTGGTAACATCTGACCTGGTTATCATTACCCGCATTATCTGGTGTATTTTATAAATGAACGTCTCTCTTGCTTATGTGACCTTACAATGGCATTAAATCCCCGCACCACTTCAGAGATAAATCAATCAGAACTTCAACCAGAAGGTATTTTAGATTCATTGCTACATTCATCTGTTACATTCAATTTATGGTTTTAGTTTTGGTTTGGTGTATTTCGATAACAGACTTATGCCAACCTGTACGGCGAATAATTCTGGAAAGGACGTGGCAAGGAAAGATCAAGTGTGTCCTAATTTATTGTTCCACTTTAAGTCATATATATATATATATATATATATATATATATATATATATATATATATATATATATATATATATATATATATATATATATAAAACAAATCTTTTAGCTTGGCCAACTCCGGCTCAGTATACCGCAAAATGTACAGAAGAAAGTAATTACCCTGCTTCTTGTCTGCCGAAGATCTAATTTCATAGCTGTGCGGAATCTATATTCAATAGTTATTGGGGGAATAAAGTCTTACTGTGAGGTCGATAGTGGCCACATTCATGGAACCAACGCCAATAATGTATCGATCCTCCAGTGACCAACGCGAAGGTAATTTGGCTCAAGCTACCTCCGCCAAATCTCACATGCCAAGTAAACCCAAAAGTTAAATCATGTCGGCGGAAGTGGGTAACGCGCTTTATCATGAAAAGTGCCTGTTAGCATACATCAGTTGACAGGGTAATTATTGGAAATTGGTAACAAAACTTCTTTGGAGCACACCTTAATACTGTATCGATCTGAAGGTACTTAATGGCCTGCTAGCCGTCAAGGTAAACTAATTATTACAAAAGCTCATTTGTGGACACAAGACGATACAATACACAGAGTTCAGCTTTGGTTGTTTCTCTTACAAAAGATACAAGACCTTATATTTAGACACTTGCTTCACGGCAGACAATACGTGGCCATACACGAAAATATACAAGTTTGTTAAATGCATACCCATGCACGTCTGTGGTAAAAACAGAAGGATGCAATAGCTCTGCAGTAGCTATTTTATCAACAAATGTTTGCAATTAATTAAAAATTACAGGTATTCACCCTTTGGAATCACTATTGCTGATCAGCACACCAGCTAACCGGGTCACCCCATGCAGAAATTTTTCCTAATCGATTCTGACAAGAATCACTTTTGGCACTATTGATTTCTGTTCTGTGATAAAGAGTCCTTTTGTGTGTTCAACAAGGTTGATGACGATATGCTCCATAGAGTATTTATTGTGGCAAGCCTTGTCACTTAAATTAACTATTGTCCTTGGGAGGTCACTATATTAACCTGATTATAAGGACAAAGAGCAGCCTAGGTGTTTTTGTAAAACGTTCATTTCTAAAGTATTTCGAATTCCAAGGATTCAGTTACGGCAGGAGTAATGCCTGAGCAAACACCGAATTTTCAACGTAGCGCTTTGATTAAAGTACTTTTACAAAAGGTCATTTGCGCATTTGTTTTCTTGGCAGATTTTTCGGGAAAACTCAAGAATTTTTCTCTTCTATGATTACGGTGGACGAAATTAGGGGTTCCCTGAGCAAACCACAGAACTTACGCAAGATACTGAAAATTTTTTCGACTGGACGTCATATTCATAGGGAGAAGTGGTCTTCAACAAAGATTAAATGAAACACATGGATCCCCAAGAGCCGTCGATCTCTTATATAGTCCCCAAAGTCCCCAAACATTGAGAATTGGGTAATACTTTCGATTACGGCTAACTACAGTAAAAATCTATCAATGTTTAAACCTCTGGAATGTGGGAAATAAAGTACAAGGGGATGTGATATGAGTTTATGTAAATTCCGACAGCTATAAGTCTGTTACTCAGCATTGATGAATGACTAATAATTCATTCATTGCTTGATGTGATCACAACTGCCATTAAGAATTATTTGTTTTCCCAGTAGTAACAACTAAGAGGGCTTCAAAAAGGTCGAGTCAGTTTACTGAATATTTCTCTTTTACCGTGGCGGTCAATTTCATAAATGGAGGAATCCGGGGTAAACCACCCACCTTTGACAAGGTTGCTGACGGGTCTTCTCACATGTGACTTACCAACCTGCTCTCTATGTTGAAGGAAAACAAGAGAGATTCATACAATGATGTCATTCGCGTCATGGTTAGAATCAAAACAGTGAAATCAGCCAACTGTAAGCAGTGGTCAGCGTAGCCAGTACGACTGTACTTGGAAAGCCAATGGGAAACTGAAGTACTTTTAAGATTTGTCCACTGTTGTTTAGTGCCCTGCTCAAAAATGTTTATGTTATGCTTATCTAATGGCGTTGAGTGAACTGACGGACTGGTTGATTGACTGATTGGTGCTAAAAAAAATTATGATTTTTTTGTGACGGCTGACAGCCTAGTTGAAAGATGTGGGAGTAACCCACTGACCATGACCAGATACCTGGCAAACCCGTTGACTTAAAGCTGCAGCCAAAACAGCGAAAGCTGGATTCGAAAACGTGGCAGCCCTGTTCAGGGACCTGACAGTCGCAGTAAGGCAATTATAACCTTAGTAGACACGTCGGGGTAAGCCACCGACCTTGACACGTGCCGTGGAGGTCACATGGCGGGTCATCTGCAGCGCACTTCACATAAGATCACGAGGACAGACTTACGAACGATGTCCATCTCCTGTTGCTGCAAAGACCTCGAGAGTAGTACAGATGCGAGAATGTCGAAAATTCCTTATCCGATGGTGAAGAATGAATGACCGAGGATGAAGGGCAAGCATCTGAACCACGATGTCATGGTTCATCTCTGAGGTCCCACCTGTTTCATGCAGGAATTCGTAACATCAACCATATTGTGAGATTTTCAATCGATTAATCAACAATATATAGGAACTCTGCTCTGACGAGACCGAGTTCAACAGTTCAGTGTTCGTAAAGCTTCCTACAGTTCAAAATAAATGATTAGTTGGATGACGCTACATCTGTCTTTTGGTTGGGGGTTGGGGTAGGTGGTGGAGTGAATAATTGTTACACAGCTCACGTGGTACATCAGATATCAGGGATAAGATTATGTATCACATCACCCAACCTAAATAGGCGGACTTCGTACAACGAAGTATGGATACAAGATTTAACCTCGCGAGAAATGTTTTCACCAAAGATGAAACCTTTCCATATCTTACTGTGGTTAAAATATTTTTAACGTCGTAGAATTTCTATGAACAATCTAACTGTCTATGAATAAAATGATTTTCTATGAAAAACATGATTTCCTGTCAAAAAATAATTCTAAGAAAAAATGTTTTTTGTGAAAAGAAGTAATATTCCAAGTAAAGAAATAATGTTTTATGTACAAAAATACTTTCCTGAGTAAAAAACACATGTGTTTCCCTGTTATATAAAAAATATACTTTGCTCTGTTAAAACCTGTTCCCAGGATTAATTTGATAAGCTTCCTGAAAAGTCGTCTTATTCTTATGTAAATTGAAAGAGAATAACAAACTACGCGTAATGAATGCCAAAATATACCAAATATGTCCATTCAGGCAGTATCTGTCATCCTTTTTTTTTAAATATAGAATATAGAATTATCCGTTACACTATCCTTTGATGACGACATTCACACATATGCTACAGATAGCAGTCAACGTAGGTGTTTGAAATTTGTAACCAGATACACATCCACATAAGGAGATACCATCTTGACGTCTTGCACATTGGCATTTCATGAACCCTTTGATATATAGACTCACAGAACAAGACAGAGTCACACGATCAAAGTGTAAGAGTGTATCAAGATTAGAATCCGGTTTTGTCCCTTAGCGATCCACAACAGCTTCAATGAATATCGTGTAGCCGTCTTTGGCCGAGGGAATATTGGTTTACTGTTATATTATTTGCAACAGTTACCTCGACCATTTTGAACTGTTGCTTTGTCCACTTGTACACTACACAAAAACCTTGAACAAATTAATACTGCCTTATTGGACAAAATCAAAAATACCTTGTTGGACAAATAACAAATGCCGTGTTGGATAAATCATAAATGCCTTGTTGGACAAATCGCAAACACCTTTGTAGGATAAATACCTTGTTGGGCCATACAAAATCTTAGTTGTGGTTGACGTCATAAAGCCCCAACAATGAGGCTGGGTCCATTCTATTGTTTTCTCAGTCACTGTCCTTTGTAGTAGAATTTATCGTGATATGAGATTTGCATTCAGCATCAGTCGAATAAGGAAGTTAAAAAAATGTTTAAATGTCTTGGCGCATGCCTAATCGTATTGACTAAGCCCTGGCATTTGCCAACACTGTTGGATGTAGAACGGACTCTATCAACCAGCCTCCGTGTACATATTCAGCGCTTGAAATATTGCAGAATAAGTTAAGCTCAACACCGAAGCCATCGTTTGTTTTTTGTCAGCAACAAACACATAAATTGGGTATTGCGTTCGCACTGTGGCTGGCCAATATAATGACTCGAAAAGCAGACGAAGGGTTTAAAATGGCACGTGGCGTGGAAATCACATGCGAGAATGGAGATATGCCTTAAAATGGCAATAAAACTTGCATATACGTGCTGAGCGAACTTCCTGCTGTATGACAAGGTGTTCTCATACATTGCATGGTGGTCACAGTTATGATACGGTATATGATATGAAAACTCAGAGCACAGAGTAAGTCCAGATCAACGACGATAGTGTGATAGTTGGCAAATGGTCACACGTTATTGGTGAAATAAGGTCACTTGTCAGTTTACCTCAGGGTTTTATTTTAACTGTTCATGTCAGTGCTTAAACAGTAACAACTTATACACACCCGAGTAAACAGAATTAAATAAAGGGAAAGGCAGTGATGCCAAATGCCAGTTTACGAAACGTCCAAGGTGTAGAAATGCTCTAAATGCTGTATTGCCATCACATTGAATAATCAACCACTCACAAGTCACACACGGGCAATTCTTGCTGTTAGGTGCAGAAATTGTTTTCTAATTAGAAGGTGCTGGAATGGATAACTATTGACGCAGGTGTTTAAGTTGATACTATAACCTACTACAAACTCTGCACCTACTTAAAACATAACGGAATTTGGTTTGTTTCGGATAGAACCGAAAGGTGACAAATGCAATGATCTCCACCAACAACAGTTCGATAAATGGTGTTCATGGTGGGTTGACTTTTTTATATGTTACAGGGAAAGAGCAAGCTGAGTTCAATAGAAGGTTTGCGGAAAATATATTTTTGCGGTATGACGGTGAGGAAAAGGTGGTATAAGGAAAGAGAATGCGGTGATGTTGGTCTACAGGTCACGGCAAATATTCTGCGCTCAAGTTTCGTTCACCGTGAAAAAAAATAACACCATTTTTTTCATCTCTCAATAAATTACTTCACACAAAAAATGTGACGAAAAACCAACGTTTGCTACGTTTCGCAGTGAAGCTTATGTTAGTGCAGCCTGCCGACACCACATTAATCCCTATAACGGTACATGTGGATTAATACAGTATACAATACGAGGAATGTAAGGGTATTCTAAGTGGAGGTTCCCCACACCACACTGTACCATGTGTCACGAGGACAAGGCGATTTAACAAGGTGTCAGTCAAAATATAACCCCACAAATCGACTGTTTTTGTATTAACGTCAGCACTGACCTATGTGTCATCCTGTTGACCTGCCGGTTGACTGATTAATTACTAACATATTACACAAACTGGTTAGCTCATTGCAGAGCTGCAGAGAGGTGACAGTAGGTGCCCAAAGGTTTGCCAATGTACACTGGTCCATAAGACAGTGGCCTTGCCCACATGCAACAATAATGCGACACGTAACACCATTGTCATGAACTAATAGGAATTAAGGAAATTGTTTCAAGCCGTGGTTGTTATCTGATAGGTATACGAGGGAAATACTCCTTTCTCTTTGTATTAAATTGTGGACAGATCACTGACACTACATACGGATGTTTTCTAATTATGTTTAAGTATATGCTAATATGTTTACGGAAAACACTACGTTGCAAAAGGTCGCAGTGTCCTTCTGTCTGCAGTCTTTTTTAACATCTCGAAAAAGGTTATAGCCTGGCAGGTGCGACATTTTTCTGTGAGATTATCGCAAACGTCCGTGTATAAATCGTAAACAGAATGTGGGTGGAGCAAATCGCAATCCTTGAACTTCTTCGACCATTCTGTTTACCATGCATTGATCAGCACAGAAGCAAAAACAGAAAGCAACCATTAATTTCACGACGGAAACAGTCGCCTCGGTTACGCAGTAAGCTATAGTTCTGTTTTCTTTGTTTAAGAAATCTAACAAATATGTTATATTAATTTTTGCTTAGCTCACTCATTGTCAGAGTATTTGATATTTTTTTTTAAAATAAGACACCTGTATCATCCCTTGCATCCTTTTGGTACCATTGAAAACTTCTAACTGCTTTTCTTTCCTGGTTTAAGCATGCTTTCGAATGTATTGTATTAAATGGTTTGTATCAACCACTCCTTTGGAAACTCGTCTTGCCATTATTGACCCAGTACGTTCATCACGATTGACGACAGGGTATAGATATATCTGTAACAAGATTAACGAAAGGAAAACACAGAATCTGTTTTGTCTTAGGTGCTTATCATAATGCTATTCAGAATTGCTCCAGTTCTCTTCTTTCTTAAGTTTTTGCCATCAGCACCATGATAGACCAATGGGGACCAAGCTAGATATGTAATACTCCCATGTCTTATATAGTTGTCTCAGTTGCGTCTTAAAATATTGGTCGTCATGCTTCACGTGACTAGTTGGCCACATTGCAGACTGTCTCCAGAGTGCATTTATGGAGTATAGCCAGTTTTGCCGTGCGTCAAGTCTGGTCTTTATGAGTACATCCATTGTAGACCGCGGTGTGCAAACTAACGAATTTCTTTAATGATGTTCATTTCCATGCATTTTACATCTGCTTATACTGAATGTGAACTTTTAATATCAAATAAATGCTTGTTTCCGGCGTGTTCTTATTACATGTTGAGTGCCTAGAAAATGCCCAATTGCCCATTTTAAGAAGAGTATATTTCTCCTATTTTGGGAGAAATGAAAAGTAGCGTACTGCATGCAGTTTGGTGAAAATGGTAGAGGATACACTAGGCTTACAATCGAATGGTTCTTTGCAGACAATTTTATTTAACAATTCGGAAAACGTAATAGCGTTTCAAAAAGCCTGGCAGGTGAGAAACCTTTTTCTGTGAGAATATAGCACATCTACACGTGAACAGCCGTCAAATGATGCGAGAACTGGAGAGCTCCGTCCTTGAACTTCCGTACACCCATCCTGTTTGCCAGGCAGACGCACAAAAACACAAAACAAACCATTAATTTCCTGACGGAAACAGCCATACACGCAGCAATTAGAAATGTTTTCACTAATTCTTTTTAAAAGAAAACTAATAAAGTATCTTATAAAATTAATCTGAGCCAGCATAAGACAGATTGTGCTGAATGATTGATTTTTTGATGAACACATCATCGCTCAAGCGGGTAAAGCAACCTGAACACACTCAAGTGATTCGTTGACAATCCTTAAAGCAAACGTATTGTAAGCGACAATGCAAGTTAAGTAATTTCGTCCATGGTTTATTCCAAAGTAAAGAATGGCGTCATGATGGAGTATACATGGGTAATAAGCTAGATAGCTGTTTGGACTGCGTATGACAGGAATTCTTTCACTATTGAAAGAACAGTCCGTCCTGGCCATGTTAAAAACATGGTAACCGTTGGCCGTCATGCATAATTCAACCCATTTCGTCCATTTTATGTGTCTGTTTCACATTTGAGACTATACATGGGCTCTAGGACTGTTTTAAGTAGAAAACACACAGGAAAAAAAATTAGAACTAAACTGACCTGTCGCCGAAGTCGGTAATATTGAAAGAATTGCATAAATGACCAAGTCATTTTTTTTACCTACCGTGCGACGCGTTCTACTCATGCGCAATTATGCGCAACCCGAATCTGCTATCTGGCTTATACACGGCTGACCCTCGCAAACATGACGCGCCATGCGTAGGTGATAACTGGATTCGATCGCGCAAACTCATAGTCGCAGAGAGCCGTGCTTCACTTTTTACAGAAATACCGTGGGTCTTTTATATCTCAGCTGATAACTTAGCGATCGTTTTATGAAGAGGGTTTAACGATTCTTGAAACGTCACTACCATCTCTGCACTATGTGTGTTCATTATCTTTGGCAAAGCTTACACCCTGTTTGTAAAATTAGCACATCCTTCTCAGTATTCTACAACTAGTGCGAGCCAGATATTGTATGTGCCCTACCTTTGGTATCAGCCTGGCATGCAATGTAAGGGAAAGAACTCTGTTATCCCGGTGGATCTACTCATGAGTTTTGGAACTTTTCTCTGAGTGCCGGTATTTCAGAGAGTCTATTATATTTATGTAGGGATATTCAGTTGAATGGTGTCTTACGCCGTACTCAAGAATATTTTGTTTATACGACGGCCGCCAGCATTCTTGTGGCAGGAAACTGGGCAGACCTGGGGCGAAAACCACGACCATCCGCAGGTTGGCGACAGACCTTCCCACGCGCGGCCAGAGAGGAAGCAAACGTGATCTGGGCTTGAACGTACAGAGACCTCACTGGTGGGAGGCTTCTGGCTAACCGACTGAGCAACTGAGGCGCCAAGAGTGTATTACATGTACTGCAGCCTAACCTTACTAACTTCAAGAATTTACCATATTTTTTTTTCGGAGTCAGATGTGATGTGCGGTGATTTCTTCCCGACTGATCGAGTCAGGTACGAAGCGTAACGATTTCCTATGGTGGTTCGTTCTTGGATGAGTTAGATGTGAAGTACTCTGATTTCCTATAGATCGAATACAAAACGGCATTTATGTACACATAAAATATGTACATCTGACCTTTTTCGTCTTAAGGAAAGAGACCCTGGCCATTCACATGCAAATATTTCAAAATGACACGTGAAATTATTTTTCAAGTTCTAAGATTTCTTTCTACAACATGATTCCTGTAGTCAGCATAGTAATGCTGGTAGCTCAGGAATATACATGTAGTTGGTAGGTTGTGACAAAAAACACAATTGCAAAGTCGCCTTGCGAAATTCATGACAAAGCTTTACACCATACTTGTGACATTACAGCCATGGTCTTATCTTTGGATTATTGAAGAAATAAAATCGGCGAGCCATAATGAAGGTACACACCATATGCTTCATTACATATACGCCACGTGGTTACGAATGGTTAGTAAAATCCAATAGTTCCACTGATAACAATAATAAACTATTCCGAAAAATAAATTGTTTACATCAACATTCCCATGACACTCACTAATCCAAATTATGTTATGGTTATGTATGTCATAACTAAAGGCCATATGTATCAGTAAGCCGTTTGTGTGTGCTAACGTTTGTTGAAGACCTCTTTCTATGTTTAATCAATATAGTGTGGGTATTTGTACACAAACACACAGAGAGAAGTACACATGTACAATGGAAGGCACACATATACCATGGCGTAAACACATGTACAATCGACAGTACACGTGTACAATGAAATATGCAATTGTACAATGGAATGTACAAACGTGCAATGGAAAGTACGCGCGTGCAGTGAAAAGAACGTATACAAAAGAATATATAGGTGTACAATAGAAAATACACGTGTAGAATGCAGTGTGCACATGTAGTAATGATGTTCAGAGTAATAACTCATGCAGCTACTGCCTTACTATGTAAAGCAAGCTTAGAATAACAACTTCCTGTGTAAACTGTCGAGGGAATTGCAATTCTCTGTGTCAATGTGTTTTTGTCTTATTGATTTTTGCTTTGTGTATACTTTGGACTTGACGTCACAATCAACATTTGTCTGTGCCCATTATCGTCATATTTATTTCATTTCTGAAGATGGAATCACACCCTGGGTAATAGCGGGTCTAGCCAGACACTCTACCCAGTCAGAGTATGTTGACTCCAGGGAGCGGTACATGGTTCAAAGGTAATGCCCGTCAATCCTAATTTCTCTACAGCCAAGTGCCGTCCGTTCCACCCTTAGACACAGGATTTCTAGATAACCCATCCTTCTTAATGCCGACTTTCGACCTGCAACGCTCTAGGAGCAGTCATACTTACTTTGACGACCACTAGCATTTCATCAGTATCTATGGCCTGCAAATCTGTACGTCACAAGTTGGTAAGTCCCTCAGTAACTTGCCTAAGGTACGTGTTTTACCCCGAACTGCCCGGTTTCCGACCCCTATCAAAAAGAGATAACTGAAAATACCTGAGAAATGCAAAGGAAAAACTAAAGCAGTTATTCTACATATCTCTACTATATATCGTGATTCCAGAGTATCATAGCGTGAAGTGAAAAGGATAGAAGTTCTGACGTCGACAATTTTGGAATAAAATCCTACGCGGAAAAGAAGTCTGTGAAGGCGTGAAGAAGGGTTGGGGTGGGGAAGGTTAATTGGTGAACTTGCCTAGCTCCTGTTTGAAAGTTACAAGATTTTGATAATATATTGATAAGTATTTTGCCAAAGGCTCTGTAAGTTCTATGTAAGGAATCTTCAAGGACCAGAAATTCCACGAAGAAATTTTTGGTTGAAGTCCGGTTTGAAATGCAATTTAAAATATCGCTTTTTGATCATCGGAGCTGTAAACTTTAGTACGAGTAAATGTTATAAACGCTATGTTAAAATATATATATTACATGTTGCTAAAACGTTTATTAAACATTATAATTTGTAATATTGGGATGAAGTGAAAAAATCTCTTTGTAGAATTTACCTCATGAATTTTTCAACAACCATTAGTGATTACCAGTAATATCCCATGGAATCACAAATTAAATTATTGCTCACTATAATTGTATTTAATTATAGTTACATTTAATTATAGTAATCAAAATATCATTAAAATACCTAAATAATAATAAATACATTAGGTATTTTATAATAAATAAAATACCTAAAATTGAAACATATCAACAACTACTCTTTTCCAGGATGATGTTTGAAATGAATTAGATTGTTTTAATAAAGTCGACAAGTTACTATGTTTAATATCGAATCATCAGATACTTGTGCATGTATGTTGCGTAAGAGTTAGTGCTTGAATGTAAAGAAAATAAAACAACATTTACACATAGAAACCACAGAAAATTATTTGTCGACGTAGAAAAGTAACTGTACATGTATATCGAGCCAAAAAGCGGACACGGAGAGGAACAGATTTACATTGACCGAACACGAGATAATACTGTAGGGTTTCTTTTCCGTGTCACTTTCACGCCTGGTACCGGTATATTTCAATGATGAAATCGACGCAACCCGTGCTGAGCTGTTCACGCGAAATCCCGTGTGAGTGTTGTTTGAGTAGGACAGATCAGGTATACCCTGGTGGGCGTTTGTACTGTCATGAAACATCCCACACGGCAAATGTAAAACCTTAATTTGATATCTTCTCCATCGGTGAGGCCAGAATAAAATCAGAGTTAGAATTTCTAAAGCTGAAATGGAGACACCATCACCATTACACACAATCAGCGATGTGAACATGCAATCCATCACGTCAGTTAAAAGTCGATAAACATGTAATATCGTTGCAAATTATTTTTGTTCTACAAAAGCAAAAATAATGTGTTTTGTGGTTGTGTTTATATTATATTATATTTCACATAGGAATCCTCGTTGTGTATTCGTTACATTTTCAAAACAATAATCGGCATTCATGTAAATAGTTTCAGACAATTTTTCAATATCCGCCCGAACAATAAAAGTAATCTATGTATAACTAGATTCAATGCTGTTTGTTTTTGATATCATCTTGACATGTGAACAATACTGGACATTTGGTGATTGTCCAGTCACTTGTCGCTTGTTGTTTAGTACACATGCTGTGAAATCCATCTTGAAATACTTCCTCACTGTTTCCAAAACCAGATATTAGATGAAGAAGGAGCTGATGATACGGGAATGTTAAACTGCATCCACTCCCAGACGTCCTCTCTTGAAACGTACATATTTCTGGTATTGTAGACAAATACTTGGTAGGAAATAGCCAACCACGTCTAGTGCCCCGGGTTATTTATAGCCTGAAATGTACATTCTGCTTCCAGAAATAGCGGCGGAGCCTATTTCTATCTGTGACAACGGAGGACGGCCATCAGAAAATCTATTGTTAGGATCATTACTGAGGGCGTCTAGCTCATTGAGAAACAAAGTGATACGCGACAGTAGTGGGCTCTGTTGTCACAGGGCGAGAAATCAAATAGTGCTCTTTTAAAAGATAAAGAGAGAGAAAGGAGAGTTTTACGTCAGACGTCAAAAAAACACGGGAGCCTTGAAGAACCCCTTAAAAGCTCTGTTTATGTTTATTTTCCAGTACACCCACGTGTCATTCCTCAATCAGTCCAGTTAATACAATTCTCTTATATTAAGCAAGCGGAAAACTATTAATAATGTGTTGTAAATTTATTAATAGCGTCTTGTAAGTCTATTAATAGTATGCTGTAAATCTATTAATGGATTTGTTATAACGTTAAAATTCCGAATATGTGTAACATCTCTTTTGAACTTTAAAGAATGATCATAGAATGGAGAATTTGGTCACAATGCTTAGAAATTCTTTATTCATACAATTTATATAAATATTTGATAGACATAAGTAAACGGTCATTAGTTCAATATATTCATTAAATACATTGAAATTAGATAGCCTTCAGCCATGCTCTGCATGTGCGAGCGAAAATGCGTATGTCACAAGTCAAAAAGCTTATCAGCTACTTGCCAAAACAACCTCATCCACAGGTTGCCTGCAGACTTTTCCATCCAATCAGAAAATAAGTAAATACTTTCCGTTGTCTCCCAAGATGATGATAATCACTTTTTTTTCTTACATTATATAAATAGAGAATATATAAAAGTGTGTAAAGGTAATCTAGGGACTTAAGTGTACTAATTACACATCCGTCAGCTAATAAGTATGAAATATTGAGTTTATTTAACATCATTTCGACAATATTTCCATAACATTTAGGATTTTCCTTCTGTTTTCTCTGATACAAATCCGAAACACACGAGCTGTTAGTTACCGGTACCATATGTATTCCCTGAAGCACAAAGATCCTTAAATAGAAACTATGATGGCTTAAAACGAAGGAAGCTGACCAGACTATATGGCAGTCGTAAAAACCAAGCGTGAACCTCCAGTAATGGCCTAGATAAGTGGTGTCCCATGGCCAAATCAAGTTACTTGATAACGTTAGAACATACATCTGAATTAAAAGAGGCATACGGGAGAAGTCTAATCCGGGAAGTTTTGTGCGCAACGCCTCGGTGCTTCACGGTACACGATGTGGGCGAATTCGTTATCAGACCCATATTTGCTCTGTACGTGTACGTAAATAATTAAAGGAATAACATTTAGTAATACCTGTGTACGTGTAGGCCTATGTAAATTAAATTCTCAGTAATTGTGTAAGGTCCAAATCTCATCGTATATGTCCCAAATGTTGTATGTGTGATTGTGTGCGCACGACTGAGCATCTGGATGGGTGGGTAGGTGGATGGCATGGTGATACAAGTTCACTTCTAAAAGACAGAGATATGATAGAAAGCGTAGGCAGTAGGGATAAAATTAGATTCATTACGAAAATTATTCTCTCACGAATCATGGTTCAAGACAAAATCTTACCGCGATCTGCTGTTGAGAGTTTAAACAATAGCCCTAAGCGTGTGGTAAATAGCTGACAGATCAAACACAGTGCACGTCTTTGAAACGTCTTTATAATGTCAGGATTATGCGACTTAAAAACCGCCTTTTGGCTAATTCAGAGGAGACTAATCTTCCTCGCTTATTTTCATGTCACGCTATTACCTCCCTTGGTCAGATCGTCAGATTACCTTGCAACAAGACACGGCAACAACCAGTAGATTGTGTGGCATAACTAATGGCCTTTGAGAGGACATCTCAGATAAGGTTGGGAAGACTTACCTATTATGATAGAACATGCATATACATCAGCTAAACACGATGGCCTCTGTGAGGGATTAATCTTGGTTTTTGGCTGATAGCGGTACTTTAAGTCAAAAACTAAATCGGACTTTCTTCTGTATCATATGTGAACTGTGTTAAGGACTAATAGCAGCCAGCTAGAGTATCATTTTCAGCTTTTAATAAACAAATTTCCATAGCTTTAACATGATTTATAGTGTGTTAGGTTGCACTGACTTCATTGTTAAACCTGATAGTCCCTTCAGCGTGACCACCTCGGTTGTCTCCCTTAGTCATCAATGCGATAACTGTTAAAAATCCGCGTCGGTACGTGGGAATGTCCTCCAGCAACCTGCGGAGGGTCATGGGTTTCACCCGGCCCTGTTTCTGCCAGCCATATTGCTGGTCGTATAAGTAAACTATTATTGAGTACAGCGTAAAACATCAAATAAATAAATAAATAAATAAATAAATAAACAAATAAATAAAACTCCATGTACGGCATACAGCCTAATGAATTACTCATGCATACATACAATGTGCAAACGTAAATAAATTTACTTCTTAATTACTAATATTAATGTGTGTCTAAATGTTCTCATTTTTGTTTTGTATTATTCCGTGTATATATACTGTGCTATGACTTCTGTTTATGAAAGAGCCTTGCTTGCTCGCGGTATCATCAACTGACTAATCAGGACGAGTGTTCAAATTTTCTGATTTTTTCGGTCCCGCTGTTTCGGAACGGCTTTAAACCAGGAACTTCGTCAGCCATCTTGCAGGGCTCGGTCTTTTACCCCAGTGACTCCGCTCTCCTCTGTCATACGAATGAAAAATTCTTGAAAACGGCGCTAAACACAGATCAAATCAAATCAAAATACAATCTAGGCCTATTTGCCGTCCATTCAGAAAATAAACATGCCTGTGACATGTGACGAGGGATAGAAACTGTATACCCACATGATTGCGTAACTTCATGGCAATCTGCTCTGCCTCTTTTGGCCGAGTTGCTAGCGCGCTAGCGCAGCACAATGACCCAGGAGCCTAGTTATCACCAGTTCGCACTTCCTCTTGGGACCTTAGTGGGAAGGTTTGCCAACAACCTACGGATGGTCGTGTTTTTCCGCTGGCTCCGCCCAATTTCTTCCAACCTTAACGCTGACCATTGTCATCTGAATGAAACATTCTCGAGTAGGCCTACGGTGTGAAACACCAATGAATAGATAAATAGGCTGTGCGCCTTGTAGGCCGTGAATACCAGAAAAGTTTGCACGTTATCGTGCAGGTTTGACTTATTTTACCTTGGTGCATGAGGGCATCGGAATTCATGAAGAGATCTTTGTCTCAAGTTGTGCCGCTCCTCAGAGCCACAGTTAACACTTGATTTTAGGGCTGCAAATGTCATTTAGAAAAGGCTTATCTGACTTGGCATGAAAGCGAGGAGGTTCTACCATTGCTTTACGCTGTCGCTACGAGCCTCCGTCAGTGCACGCAGTATATAAAAAAGTGGTTGAAATCGCCACCTGGGGCTAGTCTAAATTGGGAACTCGAGCTGCATGAGGGTGTCGATCCAAAGTCACCCACAGACTTAAGGGATTGTCGGCACCTTAATCTGTTAAGGTTTGTCTATCTTATACAACGACCGACGGTGTCAATTTTTCATTATTCAACGATGTTTTCCGCTGTGAGAAAAGCTCTACCTGTAAAAGAAAAATATCATACTGGCTGTGCATAATACGAAACCTGAAAAATGAATAGCGGAGCATGCATACATGCATTGTCATTTAACTTTGGGCGCTGATTATTAAATATGTACGGTGTTATTTCTCTGGTAAGTCTCATTTTGTATGAAGTAATTGTTCATAGAACTTCGAAGGATTTTTTTTTAAGTTTGATATATATATAACAGTTCACCTTGTGTTCTAATTAAAATTAAATTAAAACAATTTGTCGCAACAGCGGAAAACCAAAAAATTAAAATGCAACCTCTAACTAATATACAGTTTTCTTTATTTATTTGTGGGGTTAGTTAGTCAGCTAGAGCAGCTTAATGATCCAGAAGCCTCCCACCAATGTGGTCGCTGTGTTTTCAAATCCAGCTCATGCTGGCTTCGTCTACGGTCGTTCGTGGGAAGGTCTGCCAACAAGCTGCGGATGGTAGTGGGTTTCCTCCTGGGCTCTGGCCGCCGTTGTCTAAGTGAAAAATTCTTAAGTAAAACACCAATCAAATAAATAAATTTAAAGTCATGCTCAAAAATAACTTACGTACACGAGGGCGCTCAGTTTAATGGGTAAAATCTGGGTGCCCGGTGTAAACCATCGACCTTTGACAAATTACTGACAAACTTCCCAACATGTGACGTTCAGATATGCACGCCATATTGGTGGTCTACAATAATCGTAACCTTCCGATAGTCGTCATTTTCCCCCGGGTTCTGCCCTTTTCCTCCCACCAGAATGCTGGCCGCCGTCCTATAGGTGAAATACTCGAGTGCGGCGTTATAAACAAATCAAATAAATAAATATATACACCGATCGTTTGACTGCTCCCATAGCCCCACAAGCGGCATCGACTGCTGTCACCAAGGCCCCACGATCAGTGACAAAGGAGGTAATCACATTCCCTTCTAATGCCGGGTTTGTTATGATACCGTAATATTGGTTAATAAGTACTGCACAGAAATATTGGCTGGCTTACTATATACAAGAATTCTGTAATACCAACAACATAAAACTGCTGCAACTGAATAGCATTGTCTTAGCTTTTATGACTTCGCTGAACAGATTGGCAGGATGAAAACAGCCCACTTCCTGTCTATCGGGTTGAGTCCTGCTAGTAAGGCTTTGATCAGCTGAGGTATGTTCACGGTGACAAAAGCGCAGTTTTCTATATGTAGAGGAAGAAGAAAGAGGAAGTCTCAACGACAGCCTTGGAGGCAGCAGTAATTGTATTTCCGATTCCCGGGAATGCGAGCTCGGTCCACCAATCGTACGAATCCTAGCTCAAGGGCGACAACACATCAATCAAACAAATGATCAAGGTGAACATTGCTTCGTCTAATGCGTTCAGTTTACAAACACGGAAAGCTCCAGCTTGCTAGAACACGCTGATGTCCATTAGGGACAGACGAGGGCCCACAAGCAATTGTCCACTTGGCCATCAAAAGACGATGTATAGTCATTTAGTTACAAAACGCCTATGGTTTACGCGGGCGCTCCTGTTTTCTCAACCCACAGA
Organism: Acanthopleura granulata; assembly: GCA_016165875.1. NCBI lineage: Eukaryota > Metazoa > Mollusca > Polyplacophora > Chitonida > Chitonidae > Acanthopleura > Acanthopleura granulata. The sequence continues at coordinate 23,191,135 of JABBOT010000002.1, read as the reverse complement.
AAGTGGCCGCCTTCCTATAAGCCACATATTACGATATAAAATTGTACCATGTGGCAGTTTATACCTTTGAAATAATATATAAACCAAAAGCAGAGACACCACATTTGTTTTCTTCACAATGTTGATCACAGACATATCGACAAAATTATTAAATTTTGCATTAACATGAATATATGGTAAAAATGAGATAATCAAAGGAATTCTCATTTTCAGGGGAAACAGTAACCACGAAACATTGCGAAGGAGTGAGTAGGGAAGAGGCCATAATCCTCCAAAGCATTTGATGAAAATCCTATATCGACGTCGCACCATTCGTTCTTCGATAATTCAATTCAATAAATATATCACTGTCACAAACAGTTATTCAGGCGCAGGATTCTTTAGGAACATTGATGAAAATGATTTTCATCACACGAACAATCTTTGCGATACTAACTCGTTTGTCAACCCATTTATTTCGGCTGTCTACATTGTCCAGTAGACACACTCTCATAAGGAGTAATTGCAGGTCGTGGTATTTCTGAGAGCTATTTAGTTGGTTATCCTGGTGGGGCTGAAATAAAGAACAAGATTTATGGTTAGGTTTTCTCAGATATGTTGCTATGTTCAGCACAAGTATCGTCTTCTCATTTTTCTGGAAACTCCCCCACAATTCATCCGCAGAACGCTACATTTTAGGCCCACAAAAAATCTTTAGCTACTTTCTTGGTGCCATTGGTGAGAAAGATCCTTGACCTCAAAGAAAAGAACATAACTTTTTAAAACAATGTAAGGCTTAATCAACTCTTTTTAGGTGTTGATGAATGTTGAACAGTTTGGCACTTTCTCCAGAACTTTACTTTAAGTCTTTTTTCTGAAAATATCGTAGGATATGTCTAATATTCTACCTTACTGTCAAAAGTGTCGATACATGTATAGGCAATGTATTCCCATGAGATTATTGTGTAAAATCCATCTCTCTACGGAAGCTGAAGTTTTTCGCTTCCAGGAAAATTGCAATGCCCAACATGTGGAAATCGTCGACCGTGTCGGCTTTTCAAGACCTACCAGGGATCGCAGAAAAGAGATTTTCTTCTGTATAAGTATGCACGGAACGATGGCCGCCGGGAATGTTTGAGTGACAAGCAGGCTGTCACTGGGGCAATCCTTGGTGGCATTTGTAGGTTCTGCTGGTTTGATCGTGAAATTCACTCAGCTTTCTTCCCACAAGAACTGACCAGATGCAACGGACAGAGATGCAATATGATCGTTATACTGTAAATGTCATTTTGACCAGAGACCGTTTCTTGACGCCCCTGGTCCTATTTCGTCGGTGTCTTCTGAAGGCCAGCTCTGACACCTTCTACCGTTACCTTTAACCACTCCCTTGAGGGCATCGGCAACAGACGTTCTGGGCGGGGCCTTCCACAACCAGAACTGTCATTATCAGGCATTTTCTACAAGCGAGCCGCTCTCAAGATCATCAACATTAGATCGTCTCCCGGGCCAGCAATCTGAGTCCAGCTCCCCTGGGCTTTGGGCATTTAGAATATATGTCACGAGAATGCGATTGAAATGCAATTGGAATGTTCAAGGCAAATGAAGCCAACTTTCTGGGATTATTCCGCGGAGACCTCTTTTCTACACCCTGACTGGACACTTTAAGAACTACTTATTCCTTGCAAGCTGTCAACTAGACACTGTAACCTTGCCCAGAAATTATCCTTGATCTTAATTTCACATAGTTTTAAAAAATGAATTCCTAACTGATTATGCATGTGTTACAGAAAAGATACAGATTTATTCTCACATTGTGACCCAGACATGTTGTAACCGTCCTTGTAAATTAACGGTAACAGAAAGTCAGAAAAAAAGAAGCAGCTGTGTTCTGCCGAGACAGTAAATCATTATATTCCTTCATTCTCAACAGGATATTTTAGTTATCTATCATAAGTCATATATGACATGTGAGAGAACACCTTGTGGCTTGCATACTTTAAGGCAGGTTTTCCTTTGAGACTCATATTACATTTTATTGATTCGCTTAGGCTCGACACTTTTGCGCAGTGACTAGCCAGTTTAAGTAAAGCTAGTTCAATGTTAGAGTCTCCGATTTCTTTGGCCCTATGACTATTTGCACTCTATAATAAATAACCTCTCATTTGTTGTTGTTGTTGTTGAATGGTGTACTTCTTGGGTCCTTAATACTTTCAGATCATTTTTCAGAAGAGTCCTACAGATGCTGCTTCACAAACACCATATGCATTATTGCGTGACATCTTTGATTGAACCAATCAATAGCCATGGCTTAAATGGATATTTCTATTTCATACATTGTGCAATATATCTAATAGACAATTCAGATTTTGAATTTGTCAATCAATATTTTTCGCTGGTTATTGGGGAAACGAAGGTGCTGATTAAACTTGGTGGAACATATGTACATCTTGATCTGGCCTTTTTTGTATGTACACCTGGTAAAACTATCTAACTGGTCATATGAAATGGCTGATGACTTCCAAACGGGATGCTTTCCTCTGACACTGAATACAAGCGCGAGAGAGTAACCCTATCCTTTCTGCTAATGGCTCCTTCGCGGAACAGAATGTTGGAGACCATTTGTGTAGACCGCAGCCAATGGATGCCAAACGCTAAATGTTCTTTCCGGCGTTCGATATGCTGAACAAAGAAAACAGTTAATATCGTGCCCACGGTTTCCTGTTGTACACTCATAAAACGATGTGCACCGTGATGACGTGCTTATCTAAATATATTTAGACGAGTTGACCGATATTGGCGGAAAGGTGATATTTGCAGGAGGCTAATCGGCTTCTTCGAATGATGGTTTACTACTGACGCCCTGTAGGTGGACAACAGGGGACTTTTGAGTTCGAACTCTTCTATCGCTGGAGGTGAAAGAAGTCTTACAGTACCATGGGACCTGTCAGAAATGTTAGGCAACTAGTTTTGATTAAATTTACCATAACATAAGTGTCTGAAAGAAGTTTCATAAAGACTGATGAGCTGGATGTTTATGAACTTTATAAGTTCCCGAAGGAAAGGCTTGTTATTTGAACCTGACATTTGACATGGCCATATTGTTCCCCCACATGAGGATTGTCCTTATATCACGATTCAGGAATAGATCGGTTAGATCTGGGTGCAAATCAGGTATTTAGCTACAAAACAAGTCAAGATGAACTTGGAGCCTAGAACTCAAAAGAGATATGATTGTGTGGGCTTTTGAACCAATAAAGACGGTCATCCCAAGCAGTAAAAGTTTAGCGATACTTATATTCGAATCATCATTAAAGCCATGTTTGGTTTTACACATTAGTCTTCGGGTTATGAAGCTGGAAATCCAATCTGTGTAAATGTCAGTAGACTCAAGGCGCCACAACCATAACTGTGTTTTGGATCTTTCTGGTTTTGGGTTATTTTCATCGGGGAGATGTAATACTGAGTGTAAAATAATTCCCAGACCAACAGCAAACCGCGAGTGTCAGAGATTGTGTGAGGCTGTATCAGTAAATTAAACCTAATTTAATTCCATGGGAGGGGACAGGGGAGATGGAATAAATTCCAACTAGATATTCGTCGTCCCTTAACACATTAGGGAATTAGGGATGTAGGTAGTCCTTGCAAATATGGTATCATGAGGTTAACAAACGAGGATGAAATTGATATGAGTAAACGCCAAATTTATCTATTAATCCTTGTAATGAACGTAGCTCAGAGGGAATTCTAGTTTTTGAAGATTTCCCAACTCAGCTGTATGCCTTTACACACAAAATGACATACATGTAGCCGCACACAGTGATTTTGAAATGGGTGTTCCTCGTGTCACATCTCATGGTCAGAATGGTCAGGGGTGATTAGTGATGGCAGCCTTACACAAACTACCGGATAGGAGTTACTGTAACTTAACACATAGGAGGATGCCAACCTGAACACGACTCTAGTGACCACAAACACGTAGTCAAGAAGATCGCGACTTGGTGTGACATTCGGCTCTCCACAAATTAAACGGGACCAGCAAGAGGATGTCAACAGTGTTACAAACAGCAAAGATATAAAATACAGCATTCCGTCCGAAGTAGACCTTTACGTGACTGTGTATTCTTAGTTTTATGGGAGAATCTTTATTTCCATGGCAGGCGAACATCAGCGCTTGTTGCGTACGAACGTTTCGTTTGACAGCGCATGGCACATCGACTCAAATCCTCTTGTCAGTGGAATATGGTGCAGCTCAATACACAGAAGTCTTAGCCAGATATATACTGAAAGTGACTTAGTAAGTTTACAAGTAAACTGTTCTTTCTCAAGGCCTTTATATTACACACATAGTTATAGTATCCCATCACAGATATAAATGACACCGCTAAACAGGTTTAACATACAAGTACCTGTTACAGATATGAAGAAATTAAAAATATACAGTGAACATATAAAACAGAAAGAAAGGCTCTAAAGAAAACATGATTTAGAACCCCGCAACAGCAAGAACCAACAGGTGAGACAGGATTTCTGTAAACTATTCCTTTTAACTTTTTGTAACAATAACTTCGCCGATGGATAACCCTTGTAATGTAAATAATGTTGTTTTAAATCCCATGCAATTTTATACTGGTTGTTGGGGTCTCCGTGGTTCAGTGGGTCAGCGCGCTAGCGCAGCGTAATCTCCCAGAAGCCTCCCAGCAATGTGGCCGCTGTGAGTTCAAGTCCAGCTCATGCTGGCTTCCCCCTTTGGCCGTACGTAGGAAGGTCTGCCAGCAATCTGCGAATGGTTGTAGGTTTCTGTCAGACTGTGTCCGGTTTCCTCCCACCATAATGCTGGCCGCCGTCGTACAAGTGAAATATTCTTAAGTACGGCGAAAAACACCAATCAAATAAATAAATAAATGTATTGGTAGTGGGACTATACACAGACCACCATGTTTTATTGCTAAGTATGAAAAAGGCATCGAAAGCTGCGAATTCTTATCCCCATTCATCATTTATTTATTATGTTTTTCACAAAAACCCTTTCCATGTGCTGCAAAGAGTTTTCTTCTAATTTTAAATTGTTTGTTGCGATATTACCTGCATCATTTTGTAACACAGGCCAGTTTCAAATCTGTTTGTTTATTCAACCATACTTCGGTACAAATCAGCGGATGACAGAATTGGCTACGCACGAAATATGAAACCACTTAAGCATGTATCGATTGACCTCCCACTAACAGACAAAAATGGTCGACATCAGTATTCTAGCAATATGAAGCTCTCCTTCTGAGACCGTCAGAATTAATTATATTGAAATTCAGACAGAATCAGTAACACGATGACTAAAAGCCAATTTCTAGATGGCGCTTGAAATCGAAGCACAGAATTGGTTTAACATTTATTTTTATTTATGGGGAAAAAGAGACACCGCGTAAACAATTTTATGGCCTGAAGTACATTGAGCATGTTATATATACGGTGTTGTGTAACATTTGACATGACGCGTATTATCGTCGAGTTACTACAATAACCTTACAGAAACTATCATGCGTTAGTAATCCGTTCTCTGCCGTCGAAGCGCATTACGTTTACATAAAAGTGCCAAAACATATGTGGATGTGGATGAGAAATCATACCGATTTCCCATAAGCTCATCCTGTGGGATCCTCCTTGGGTTTAAACATCTCCTGTTGATATAGGCATTGCTCTTCAAAGGCCGTGTGCCAGCATATCAGCCCTCTGCCTGCCCCATGTGACCACATCCACCGGCCAATCAGAATCCTTGTCTCTTCCAATCAATCCTACCACCTTGTTATGTTCAGCTCATTAGCCCGGTACGATCTGAAGATGTTTACAATCGAATAATTCGTCTTGGCTCCGTCCGTAATTTTCCACTTTGCGGATATATCCGCTGGCCATTTGTCAAAATCACTTCCTGAACATTAGAAGTATTTGGACGGCTTCCAATCAAGAGTATACCAGAATATGGTCAAAAGAGAGAGAAAGGCCCTGCCAATTCATTACGACCTCTAGCGACTTCCCAGAATAGAACGAAAGCGTCCAGAAATAGCCCTGCTCTCATAACTTGTGAAAGCCTTTGACAAATAAATAGTGATCTGTAACAGAAACGGCGTGTCTTGATTTTAAATGCTTTTACCTCAAAAGATAGTGATGTAAGCCATTACATTGAGTGCATGGTAAAAATAAATGCCTTCGTTTCTCTAAAAGAGTCACCGGGCAAGTATAGACATATACAAAAATGTGAATTTATTGTACCCATTACTCACGAATCCAAAATCCTCATTTTTAAGGGCCTGACTCCGGTACCGTTTCTCTGGACTGTGGAATCAATTGTGTACAACCAATTAATCAACAGCACGACTGTAATTGCCAGTTCATGGCAAGAAGTGGTTATTCCCCTGATGAAATGCAATCGGTCGAAATCAACATTGGCATGCAGGGAGTGTGGCATCACACTGTAGCGAGGTGAACCGTACATCCCTGCTACAAGTAACAAGTGAAAACGCATCAGGTGCATCACGTAACAGATACGAATCATCTTATATGATACACGAGCTTAAATAAGGAGGGTCTAAGCGTTCATAACAATTATACACAATTATTATCAGGTTTGTTACCCGCTGTATGAGGCGGCCCTCGTTTGATCCGGCAAGATGGTTAGACCATTGAACACTAATTAGTCACTTTTGGACAGGCGAATTTATACAATATTTGCTTCTCTGTGGACATCTGCGTTTATTTTCAATGCATCTACATAACGAGGTGGTCCCTTTACGTGATTCTCTGTTTGTTATCCACATGTAAAGGGTTTGCCCCCCCCCTCCCCCTGCCCTGTACCACCCTGACTCCCTGTCTGAGTTCTCCCTCTATTCAAAAAGCAAAAAAGGTCTGGTTGAATTCCTTGTCATGAGCTCTCCTACCAATGACACACAGACTTACATACAATATTGACAGATGACAAGGGATCGTCTTCGAAAATAAGATGCTTATTGTGGCAACAGGCGATCTATGGCTGTCGTTCGGACGATTTAGGCACCTTTTAAGACGATCCCATGTCATCTGTCAATATTGTATGTAAGTCTGTGTGTCATTGGTAGGAGAGCTCATGACTGACTAGCCAGAGGGTGGAGGATTATCCCAAAAGTACCCCATGGGGAGGTAGAAATAAATCCACAACACCAATGTTCAAGATGTTACTTTCAGTTGTTTAATGGGAATAATTTGAATGTAGGTTGAATGTTCTTCACACATATTCACTAATCAAGCTTTCCACTGGTATCCAAGTGGTTGGATCAAAATATCAACTTATTGACATTTACTTCAGCCAGGCCTCCCTTCTATAAGAGCCGTCCAATTGTAGGATTAACGTGTGTGATGTTATCAACTAAGTGACCAGTAGAGGTGAGCTTGCCCAAAACAACATATGACCATCTAATACCTTCCATATAATTATATTCCTCCCAACACCTCCCCTCCCACACCACACCCCCACTCCAATGGCAGGCATGTTACAACGGCGAAGAAGCTCCGCCATCGTGTCCTTCTGCAAATTACCCTCGTTTACTCTGGATGACAATAACCTTCGATGTCATCTTAATCAAACCAGTGGACGAGTTTGGCTGAACTGATGCGGTTGTGAAATGTTACTTCGTGCCATTAAAACGTCTTTTGTCGGCCACAATCAAAGCTTAATACGTCTTCAAAAACAGAATGTATTTTTAATAATAGCAGTCCATTATTGCGATATTACGCGTCATTCATCCATATTTGAACAACGCAGAAACCATGTTTCGTTTTTCATTGGAAAAAGCCCTTTAAGCGGAATTATCGCGATTTGTATGAAGGGCAAATTGATTTCATGAATGTTGGGTCATAGCCCTGTTTTCCTAACAGCACTGCCTGCTCCATGTCATTGACATTCGAGTCGAATATTAAATAATAAGCTCTGTTACTGTGCCACATGTCGTGATGGCTTTTTCTTTGTCGGGAAAAAAGTGCCTATCCTAAGTATATTTCACTTTTGGTTATGGCCAAAGAGACTTTCCGGAACTGCAACTGTCGAGGACTACGAGGACGACACAGGAAGTTCCATCAAAAAGGAGAGGTTCCAGGACACGAACGTCATACAAGATGTGCACCTATTTATGTACTGTATGACTATTTACAACGTATGGCCACGTCGATCACGATGGAAGGAATACAGCACTGCTGACCAACACTTTGGTTGTTTGCTCTCGGTATTCTCTCGGGAGAAACGGAAAGACAAAAATCAGGGGTGAGATAACAGATACAGTAATTAAGACTTAACGCCGTTAGAACAGCTTAATTCCAGCCTACAGCACGCAGAGCTTACTCTTGGCATTCACCTTGTCATCGCCATTACAAAGGCCCAGAGGAATTTGACAGCTCAACTGGATTTAGAATATATAGGGTATAAATAGAGTGTCCATGTCTTTATTACCATTGATTAAGTGCTTGCTGTTCTATAAATAGCCTGAACTGTTCTGTTTGTTTGTTCTGAAATTGACACTCATCCCTAATGAGCGATCACAGGAATGATACTGTAATCCACTAACCAAATCGTCGCCTGCGGACAGGCCTAACTCGTGTACTCTCCTGAACTTGACGTTAATTGTCGGTGTCTTTATAGACAGTTTTTCCAAGGTCATTGAAATGTAATATTTTAACGAGGTAAAACTTCGTCGCCTTCTGTTTCCTTGGGGAAGCTTTGAGGTAATGGTGGTGTTATATACCCAGACGTTGCGTGGGTTAACCAAAGCTGGGGTATTTCGCAGAAGACCCCGGAATTCTCAGTACCTACTTGGATTCAGTAACTGTTAATACTAGGTTTGGGGATGCTTTTCAGGCTGTCCTGGGTACACTAATGTAGATAAAAAAATAAATCTTCTCCCTCTTCACTCGAAAACGTTTTGCAACATCCACCCCCAAGGTGTTTAGCAACTCACTCTAAAACATTTTCTGATGAGTGGGAGACGCCGTGGGGCTAAAAAACAGTGGATGATTTAGTTAAAAACTATCGCCCACGGGTGCTAAAACAGCACCTAGCTGCAGCGGAATTGCGATGTGCGAGACAGTGGATCTGAAACGTTTTGCCATGGACACAAATATGTCCTCTACTTCCGTGTCGTATCCTCGGCTCTTTCTTTAAAACATCTTCTTGAATGGATAATAAACTGAAATGAGTGGAAAGAATTTTATTTTAGCATAAACTTGTTTTTTCTTTTCGTTTTACAAAAATATTTTTTTTTAAATTTCATAAATTTGCGTTTATATGGCTTGCGCTTTCGGTAGCGAGTGGCTCGTCATTATAACCGAACGTTTTGCCAGTTGTTATAAATCAACTATTACCGACTGTCAGATATTACACATGTATTACGACCAACTAATGTTATGAATGATTTTGGACCCACTGTCCATTGTTATACAGATGTTGTATTCAGTTGCCTGTTGCTACACATGTAATATAGCCGTTGTTAAACGTCTAGGATCATTCATCGATTGACATTTGACACTCGTGCATGATCACCATTAGGGCTGGGCAAAATCTCCAGCATTTCTGACAGGACTATTCACGGATGACGATAACTGTTGGCACTGTTGGTGTCTGCGATGGAGGTAAGGCTGGGAAGTACTAATTCCCTGTCCACAAATGCGTTGTCTTTCTTCTAAAAGAGAGGTTTCTGTGTCGCCTTACATATCCCCCAACTGACTTCTCAAAAGGAAGATCCCTTTTTTCGTTTTCCCAGAATCTTGTGAACAAACTGTAGATATTGCTGCACCTAAAATCCAGTTCTTCTGTTTGTGTATGTTATCTTGACGTCAACATTCAAATAAACGCTCATCAATTGAAACATTATGTAGGTGGAAACATAATGTTGATTACGGTATATATATATATTTTATATATAATTTTAAATTGGATCTAACGGCAATTGGCACGACTCCTCCACATGTACGGAAATCTTCGAGACAGGCCTAAGGCTTGGTTGTCTTTGACGTTACACAGTTAATCCTTGATGTAAGTTCTAATTAAGATAACTGACTTTACTTTGTGATATGTCTCTAAATCAATAGCAAATATAACTGGTGTGTGGAAAACTCCTAAGGCAGTGTAGGCCTACAACCCACAACGTCTCAAAGGACAGGACATATATTTGTAGGCAGAGACACACGGCTGAGTCCAATAACCAAATCAGTAAAGTCTGAGAGTAAAACACACTCTGTCTCGTGAGACTGGGATTCGGCAAATAGTTTTAAAATGGCCTTATTGTTTGCAGAAATTCCTGCTGGTAGGGTAATTACATAGCCCGGAATGTTCGTATAACGGGCAGGTGTTATGGAAATTCCCCGCACAGGACATTGCCTCCATCGCAGACACTATATTTCGGAATAAAGAGAAACATAATGCTAAATATGAACTCAATATGAATACCAAACACAAATATTTTGGATCTTAGTTGGATCTTGGAGCAACTCTCTTAGTCTTTCACTCTACCTTGCGTGGTGAAATATAAAGACAACCACTGGACGAGAAAGGTTTTCGTTAGGAGAACAGGTTTACCGCTGGACATGCCACAAGAGAATATTATCCTGACCGTAACACGCCCCAAACACCATATTCTCCGTTTTCAACATGTATCAATTTTTCTTTTATTTTCTTTTCTTTTCTTTTTTTTTTAACTTAACTGAACACTTCTCTTCAGACCTACATTGTAAGAAATTCCCTGAAGGACTTTTTCGTCCAGACGAATTTGTAGGTCGCACTCAGTCAGCTGTTCTTTTCCAGTGGCTATAGGCAGACATCACTATTTCGTGTCATTAACATCTGCTTTTCAAATAGAACTCTTTAGAAGGAGATGACATGCTAAGCACACGCACTAGTGGTGTCATTCCGGAGACCTCCAAAAAACTATGGCTCCCCACCCCTTTAATTCTTATAATTAACGTCTTTGTTGCCGTCTATCTTAGATTTAGTCTGAATGCGTGTGTTTTTATTCTCTGTGGATCTTGGACGTTCCACTCCCGCCTGGTTAAGGGCAGAACAACATTTTGGCTACAATTGGTTCAGAACATGAAGATTGATTGATTTATTGGTGTTTACGGGGTAATCAGAAATGTTTCACTTCTTCGACTGCGGCCAGCATCATGAATGGGCGAAACTCACACTGGCCTGTCATGTTCATCAAAGTGACCTATCTAGGCTACATATCGTCCGGAGAAATACTTTGAAAGTTGGACAAAGCGAGCACCCTTCTCTACGCGTGAGCAATACTATTTGTGAGCAGGACATTGGACCTCTGTGACAATACGCAGTGGGGGGGGGGGGTAGCCTGGTGGGTTTTCTCATAAAACTGACCCCCCCCACACACACAGTTCAGCCCATATTCTAGCCTAATGAATTAGACGTTGTATACTACTAAAACCAGGGGGATTTTCCTATCCGTATTTAGACACTGCCTACCTTTTAAAATCTGTATGTTCCTCAGTGAGCAATCATTTAAAGCACGGTTTTAAAAGGCTTGTGTTAAGCTCACATTGCTTGTTTTAGACAGCCGCCCCATTATTAACTACTTGCCGATCACTAGACATTTTGATTTATCGTAAAGTCTCCACACTGTGTTCGGCTTTTGAGCTACCTATGAATCCTGAACCATAAAAATCCACATCACAGAGATCACCGCATTCTCTTGGTGGTTTGACATCTGCGACATGCGATTCCCTCGGCTGTTCATTGCCGATTGAGGAAAATACAGACTTTGAAAGGTACGTAGCGTTTAAATACTGATCGGAAAAACACCCATCGTTTTAACAAGTTGACCTCTGTTAGACGTTGTATCAGTAGCATACAACGTCTAATTCATTAGGCTACCAATATTTCTGAGTATGTCTTTAAATAACAAGAAGGCCATATGAAACCATTTCTAAATATTACTCACCAAAATAGGTATAACGCATGTCACAAATGAGAAATCTTCATTTCAACGGTAAAGCAATGAAATATTTTCACATAGTTAAGCATTTAAAATTATTCCAAAATATACCGTGTGTAGTCTATGCCTATCACAGAAAGAAGTCTGGTCCTGTATATCTGGTGAATGGTTTTATCCTATCTTTATAGTGTATTCGTCTCAAGAAAATACCATGAAAATCACCTTTGATTGCAAACGTACACCATCTTTGGAGCATCCGCGACAATCATTAAAATCATATATTTATCTTCATCAATATATGAGACTTACATTATCTCACTATTAAAGATGAAAACATAATGTCGATACCGATGACGCCAGAGCTTTACTGGTCACTTTATAACGCGTTCCTTCTCAGAGAAACGTGACTTAGCAGTAATAGTGTGGTATTATTCAGGCATAAAACCCGTGAATCCAGAACCTCCCGTGTCTAATTAGCGCATGTCTTATTATAACTTGATGCTCATATACTGCATATACGGAGTCTCGATACAGCCTTCAGCTAACTATATTCTAGATTCTTATCAGTATATGGCTTTGTAAATGCTTTGTTTTGGTTTTATTAGAAATAGATGGTTGAAGTGCGTACCGAAATTCTCGTAGAAGTATTTGGATTTATACCTGTTTCGCTTTGTAGATGCAGGTAGCGTTTGGTAAGGAATAAGTGTTACATTCTGATGAGATCTTCCTACGATTGGGAAGAAACCCGTTTAAAGACATGATGAGTTACGCAAAAGCAAATAACTTTCGAGGAGGCAAGTCTTCAACTCATCGCATCTCCGAAAGGATTTTGACTTCTCATCAAGTTAAATCAGCATTATGACAGTACCTGCATTGAAGTAACAAGCTGGTCTCTGCCCACTGACCCATTATCCCAGTTTACTCGATACTTTAACACATGGGAACGTATGTTCTATCACAAAGAGAAAGACGACACTTTGTTCTCATTCATTTCATACCTCCAGTTGTGAACCATATGCCGATGTATTACAATGGAAATATCGTGTCCACATTCTGATTTAAAACACCGCACATTCAAATCAACATTAACAATGTATCGATGTATATTAACAATGTGTCTTTGCCATGATGCTTATGGCTCTAAGCTTTTCCTTTTTAACTCCGTTATAATGCAAACTGACGAAAGATTTTGTGAAAGAATGTGTGTTTCTATCGGCCCTCCGTATGCCGCTCTCATACCATTAGAATATACCACATGTGATGATAATGGACAAAACCTAGTGAGAGAGATGTAAAAACGTTTGCCGAACCAGATTGATTGGAGTCTGGAATCTCACGTGTCCAAGGCACATGGTCTTAGAAAATGCTGTTTGCGAGTGACATACTGATCACGAGGTGAAGTCGAAAGCACAATAATTTGAAGTAATTCTTAATCGCGATATAATGTCACTCAAATCATAGTTAAAAGTGAAACACAGGACATTTTACACTCATAGCATGCAAGGCCATTGATTCATTACATCATTGAAGTTTTCCCTGTCACACATTCAGTACTTTCCAGTTGTCATGGGTTCCCATATTTTGTTGTCATTTTTATCTTGCATTTGGCTGTCCTTTCTGGTTTAATATAAAAAAATCTTTTAAACTATCATTTGCAAAGCTCAGAGCATACGTATTCCCTTGTCTGTTCCAAAACTTCATTTCAGTCTATTTGCATCGACGGGATTGCGAGTTCAGGACGTTCTGTGAAGAAAATAAAAGCCTCATTCTTGCAAAAGGCTTCCTATTCTTACACTAAGCAAATTCAGTGACACCTGGATTCGACTTACCAGCCAAACTGGTGAATTTATTCACCAGCTTATCTAGACTGGACGAATCTGTATACTGACTCTTACCGTGTGGAAATACGTTACTCGACACCTCACCCAGCCATATTATACTGACACCAGGATGACCAGTTCTGTTTCCTGGATCTAACGTCTCAGTGCTGAGTGCACTCAGATGTCCCGATCCCGAGGCACACGCTCTGGTTAGCTGAAATGTAGCACAAAACGACGAGAACATGGGATATAGTATACCAGTGTACAATATTACCTCCACTTTAGGCCTCACTATCCAACTACAGGTTTCAACCCAACATGATGAACTGAGCTCATGTATTTAGTGAACAGTTACTCACTTCTCGTAAAACATCACTGACAACGCCAACGGGAAGCTGAAAACATTTGATTCCCTGGGGTTTTAACGCTATAACATTGGTATGTAGTGTGTCAGATAACATGTCACATTTGCCATGTGTTCCAGATCGGCCTATTTCCTGTTTTTGTTCTTGGTTTTCCGTTGAATGCCAATTAACAAACGGAAGAACTGCGGTATAACATCGAAATATATTAATGTCCCCTGTATGACAAGCCAGTTTTACAATCAAAACATCAATAAGGCTAAAGATGTATGTTTTCTGGTATAATAATTTTGGAAATGGTAAGATGTAAAACCACAGATCAAATGCAAGTATCTTTACCATCGTATGTACTCCTTCAGGGAGTATCATATGACAATACGTTATTGGTTCCTTGTAGTCAGGCCCTCCGACCCTATACTCCGTTTTTATTGATTTGTTGGTATAATAGTTCTCGTTTTGCTTGTTGATAAATAATTCAAGAACAGAAAGCATGTCCACTACAGTTCTGCTTTTATCCAGCCCCCTTTCAATCCCGTATCCCCTCAAGTGAGCAGCCTCTCGGCCAAGGTTATGTGGGATGAAATGCAACCCTCGTGGATTAACGCTTTCGATCCCCTTCAATCCGGTCTACACGGACTGATATGAACGTCTTCCAGACACGTCAAGTGGTTGAAAGCTGCTAGCAATACCTCATCCGCAGCTCGCTGGTACATAAACAGGCCCCTGGAGAGAGATAGGACCCTTTCTGCTAATCCATCCAATCCTTTTGGCCATGTCATGATGTGACAATTTCCAGCACGGATGCTTACATACTCTTGTTTTTGATCTCCACAACATGTTATTCGCATTTCATTTACTCAGGTGGCATGTCCTTTCGACCAACATGTTCGGGACTTGGAACCGCCATAAATATTTATTACCAGCAATGTCAAGAAAAAGCCGGCCGCCGCTAGTTGCGTTTAAACCATGGAAGCTATCCACCTTGGGATATCAAGGTACAGCAGTGTATAGGAAGCCTAAAATTCCATCGATCGGATCGCCAAAATTAGCGCCTTCATTAGTCTGTCGGACTCTGACCTTAAACTGGCTCAAATGTCACGAAGAAAGAAAATCGAAAGTTCCCTCTTTGTTTGCGTCTTTTTACTGCGGAAAGGTTCTTCTTCAAAGATTCGATCTTGACTGCTTGAAGCTTTCCGTGTTGAAAACGGTGTCGAAAAAATCAGTTTGTTACAACGCTGCTCAACGTTAACTCTTGTTAAATGAAAATAGCATCACACATAAACAAAGCCAACTCTTGCAGACATCCCAATATTTCATGCAAGGAAGGACACATTTGTCAATCAGTCATCGCATGGGATCTGGACACAACCTGCACCTCGGCGATTTTTTCTTCTATCCAGAGCCTTCTTTGGCTGAGACGGTTGTCCCCTGGTCCTGACGGCACAAGCTTTCCACGTTTATGGCGAAAGGCTGTGGCAAAATACCTGACCCTCCAAGGCTTTGAAATTACTCTGAACCTAGTTTAAAACTTTACCTTTTTGTTTCATTTGAACATATAAATCTTAGCTTTCTCTGCATACTACTGGTCTGTTCTCATTTTAAAATATAGAGGATCTGACACGATTGTTCATTTCATATGAACGAGTTGAAACGAGGTGAAGAAATTTTGCACACGTCGCGAGCTTTAGAGAGCAACATATGCAAATTTCTTCAACGAGTTTCATAACTTTCAAATGAGTTGAACACGAGTATAAGATTCTATTTATCACATAACTGAGATAACTAAAAGATGAAGAAAGAAAACGAATCCTGTACATTCAAGCTCGGCGACGTTATCCAAATGCTGCCTGACGGAGTATTGCAGTCAAAAGCAACAACGCACTTCAAAAAAATCAGCAAAGAAAAAGGATATAGAATGCGAAAAGTTAGGTTAGAGAGGTCAAATATTGCTAATTCAGGGAACAGCAGAAGATGGGATATGTCGTCCGAATCGAGTCACCAGTTCCACGCCTATAACTCGTGATCACCGATGATCAAAAGACAAATTGACTGTGCAATTTCAGATGAAAAATTAGAGCTTGTTCTAAGTACAGGGTTTGCAAGAATAACTGATTTGAGGGGCTGGAAAATTATTTTATGTTGGACAGAGTTGATGTGGCTGGAAGTATTGATGAGTTGGATGCTGATGTGATTTGATGGTTATTATATGCTGTTATTATAAAACTGACATGTAACTGACATGAGCCATAACTTAACTTTGTATTATGTTCTAGTATAAGCCTTGTTATATAAATTTGTACCTGTTGTGTAAGCAGTTCCGAAGCCTGTTTTACAAGACAGTCGAAGATTGCGTCTGGCGTAACCTGCACTCCAACATGTAGTGAAGAGTTACGTCACCATGTGCTCGGCGTATTGTTGCCATAGCTTTGTAAAACGAGCTACAGGCCTTTGAATCATTAGTGCAGGGCGGTTGTTCTGGGCACTTTTAGTTTGCGACAAAGGGCTCCGCGCCAATATTCGTGATTTGAAGCCTTACACTGAAGTATAGAGAACTTCACATGAAGTCGGGGGAACTGGAAGGGTTTCCCTAACTACGGCGGTCAGCCTAATCCCACGCAGCACTGTGACATGGCCATGTGACATGTTGAATTAAGCAACCTTTGTAAGATAATACTGACCTTACTTCACAGTATGCATGCACTGGGTCTTTTCAAGCTCTTTGAGACATAGGGAGTTGACGGTACCATGACTTCCTGGAAATACCGAGTTGTCAGAGTGAATAGACAGATCACGAGGTAATGCGACGTGGCCAGATAGCAAACCATCAAGTTAAATCACCAGCTGATAGCAAGCTTCTTCTGGTAACCACGATCACAAAAAAGCGTAAACATATTATCTTCTTACGCTGCTGGCAAATTTATGTTTTTATCCAAAAGCGACCTTCTTTTCGTAATGTTCTCCTCCGTACCAATCCCAAGACATAAACATGGAAAAAATACACGCACTCTCATAACGGTGTGCAACCTAATCAGACAAATTCAATTAATCCCCATAAGTTTGTCTATGTAGGCCGTAACTGAACTTTATAAAGTTGTGTACATATTGTGTTTAACGCAAATCAATTGCTGTGCTAAGAGGTTTAGGCTCAAACAGATTCAATAAAACATGATATCTTGACATAAAAACAGACGCCGCTCGGTTTCACAAAACTTCGCCAATAAATTCCTCGTAAGTGGTAAATCGATTTCTTGTATCTTCTTTCTTAAAATGTTTAAGTGTTTCATTCAATGATAAGAATCTAAAAAACATGTCCACAATTATATATGACGGAAGTAAAAATTGCGCCTAGAAATTCTGAACGAGAAAGCAACACACCACTTCTTTGAGAAAATGTTGTTTCTTAGTTACATGCCTGAGGTAGGAAGCAAGCTTGAGATGTTCACTGGTCTGAAGTGGTGTCGACTTCTCGACATTGATGTAAACATTAAAAAAAAAATAGCTGCAGAATTGCATCACTCCACAGCCTTTCATATTCCATGAATATTTAGATGACAATCTCAGCAAAACTTTTCTTTCAGTACATAAGGCGATATATGGTGGTTAGGCCGACACTTGATGCATAAATTATGCTGCTTAATGGGTTCAGTAATGCATGAGCAGATTCGAAAAGGCCGAAATGCTTTTTAAGGAACCACAATGATCGTGTCCTCAAAACTCCATGCATTTGATTTCAGCAGGTTCTCGGATAAACTGGTGGGAAAAATGCTGCCATTTATTTATTTATTTGATTGCTATTTAAGAATATTTCACTTATACTACGGAGGCCAGCATTGCGGTGGGAGGAACCCGGGCAGAGCCCGGGGAAAACCCACAACCATCCGCAGGTTGCTGGCAAACCTTCCCGGGGAGCCGGTGAGGAAGCCAGCATGAGCTAGACTTCAAATCACAGCGGCCGCATTGGTGGGAGGCTGTGCCATTTGTGCAAAGAGAGCTGATTAATATATAATTTAATGCAAGGGTGGCCTTGAAAAGGTCAGAAATATCTATGTCATCATGTCAGCAAAAGCTCATGAATTTCTGGCGAATACATTCAGAGATATGGTGGCCACGAAGATGTGAATAGACTGACAGACAGACACTGCCATGACCATACTCCTTAGTTCTAAGGAACCAAAGAGTAAAACGCAGCTCTTGTTTACATACCAGGAAAAGATATTTGATCCGAATGAGCTGTTAGCTTAAATCCGACAAAAGGATTGGCGAATCTTGTTTGAGGATAGTGTCATAACTAATTCATAACAAATTCAATGCATTGTTACCATTTTCGCCTTTGGATTTTCCGGTTATCGCGCTCTTCTCTGCGATGCTCTGGCGTCCTGGAGAGATGCCGCCGTCTGTGCTATGTTACCTTCCCCACACAATACACGATATAGTTATTGACCAGCACGGCCCAGAGGTACATAAAAAGGTTTCGTATTTTCCACGATGTGCTTGAATAGAGAACTTATGAACAATTAATCATTTGTCTAGAAGACAGAAACGATTACTTTGTCGGATATAACCACAGGGAAGCGTTAGAACAAGCATTTGATTAGCATGGAGAGCTACAAATGACATGTACAGGAGCCCAAAGCACAAGGGCAAAACGTTGTAACATTCAAAACACAGTTGCCTGAAACTGTTGTGGCGATGCTACGGATATCAGACTGAGAAATTTTCATGGACCCATGACATATGGCTTTGCATTTGTTGTTGTGCTTGGTTGACGTTAATGAAATATAGCACCATTCATCAGTAGCTATAAGCCACTTATCGGTGGGTGACATTAATCATTGATCACTGATACATTAATTAGCTTGTGTCAAGCACAAAGGGCTGCTGTGTGGGAAGGATTAACTGATGCGTCAGTATTAAAGGATATCAATATGCAAGATGGTAAGTTTCCTGTGCACGCTCCTATACACACTTATTTCACAGACGACATTCTGGCTGACCATGAGAAATAAGCCGTCTGACCATGTAGGTTGTGCCCTTGACTTTAGGCTTGTGTCACTTGTTGTTGCTATAACACAAACCCCGGCATGATTTCCAGCGAACACCGAACCTGTTCTATATAACGATTTTAGCTCGGTGACGCACAAGGCTTATAATCCAATTAACTGAATTCTGGCACGTCCACAACAAAAACAAATCACTGGGTAAGCCTAATCTTCGGAGTGCAGTGTATCATAGTATCACATGTTAAGGGTGTGTGTTTTTTTAATCCAACCCATTTTTATCCGACGACTGAAAAATCACGCAGAGCATATACAAGGTAACATATTGCTGGTGTGTAACATATTGCACAAAAAGAAACTTTTTATATTACACCTTTTGTCTCAATGTCGTAAATTTCATCAGACACTCCTAAATCCTGATTGGGGATTTACCGTTTGTGAAATGCAGAAAGCGATTATCTCTTGAAACAAAATCCATCAGGTATCTTTCTATCTCGGTGTCTGCATGTGGCAAACGTTCCATTTTAATTTAGTTGGAAAGAAAGGTATGGGTGTAATAACTTAAATTGAGAACAACCTTCAGTGCGCTTGTTTGGAGAATAAATGCCATTTCTCTCTTTTCTGCAATTTGCACCAGTTTTAAAACTCTCTATTAATAACCTATTTAAGCCGTTACAACCGTCCAATTTATCTACACTCTCCGAAAAGAGGGTGTAGACTTGCTGATCCACTGCTTACTCGTTTGTGCATAGCGACAACATGCATCTCATACGCTACATATTTTACACTCCTAAAATGTCGTAGAACAAGAAATGGATTTCATCGACAACAATTCACATTTTCGCAGTCCAATGACAAAATGGGTTAGGGCTAAATGTATTACAAACGTGCAAAGTCAAGCCTCATTATTCATACTGTACTACTTGGCCATAAATCATTTTCCTGTTGTAATTGTTTAAATGGTGTTTTTTTTTCACGTAGTTTCATTCATTCGACTGTAATCTTTAGTCTTCAGTATTGAGGAACGGTAATGTCCTAGTCATTTTAGCCCCGTCACACGAAAGCTAGAGATTGTTAAGAGGAGCTACCTCACAAGTCGTCACTCTATATTGACTGATTGTGTCCAAGTTCGTCAGGACTAAGGAAATGTTTTTAGACACAAAGACTAATTGAGGCTTCTTCACCCTTGACATACAGACCCAGCTAAACGCCCTTACTTTCTGCTCACTATAAAAGGCAGTTGCTTGGTTTCAATGTGAAAAGATAACCAAGGCACTCTTGTAATGAAGATGGCACAAAGCACACGACGTCATGCAACTTGCATAAAAAACGTCACTACTCCAAAAGAAGGATTGAAACAAAAGCCTCAAAGAAATGTTCTCGTGACGGTTTACTTATTGTTTCGTAAAGTTTCACAAGGAAAAAGGATGGGATAGGGTTTAATCATCTTGTATCCAATCGATACGTAATTGGATTCTCCACCGTAGAAGGGAAGCCTGATATGGACCGTGTCTGTCTGTGCAATACATCATACCTACATCAGTCACAGGCGAACGCATTGACCTGTGGACAAACCGAATAATATGGCGTCAACACCTTTTACACTACCAGGTATCACTTGTCCACGCGTACGTGTAGAGATATCTTAACTACGTCAAACTCATCTACGCGTCGAAATTAGTTTAATACAATGGATTTGATTACTGAGTGAGTGGTTAGTTAGGTGTTTCTGACGTTTAAATACCATAAATGTCGTAAAACTTCCAAC
Organism: Acanthopleura granulata; assembly: GCA_016165875.1. Lineage (NCBI taxonomy): Eukaryota > Metazoa > Mollusca > Polyplacophora > Chitonida > Chitonidae > Acanthopleura > Acanthopleura granulata. The sequence goes on along the minus strand of JABBOT010000002.1, from coordinate 23,170,252 downwards.
ATTACATTAATGTAATTACATTTAATGTAGGAACATTAAACATCGGTTTCATTGAGTTTAGATCAGTAACCGACTCAAGCATTTAACTTAAAGTTTGACTTTGGCTGCCTTGTAGGATGTGCTAAGAAAGTGCATCGACCTGAAACACATAAAAAGTAAAACATATTTGCAATGATGACAAGATGGTGTCACAAGGATATATATGTAGAAATACACAAAAATATACATGCAATTGCTCATTAAGCTCTGGACAACCTGTCAGCCACAATATTATACTTACCAGCGATATGCACAATCTCCAGAGCATAAGGCTGTAAGGTTAAACAATAATGTTATGATGGTGCTCTAACCTTAAATTACTCATTGATTAATGAATTACTGAGATAAGTACATACAATCCAGTAAGTATGTACAACTCTACCGTTAGAATAAATCAAGGCATTCCTGGAACGCGAAGGACTTGTGGTATACAGCTGCTAACAAACTTTAGGTTTGTAGGAATTAGTCCGTAAGGTGCCACTTGATAGGTGCAGCTCTTCTTACATCTACATGACGTCCTGCCGCATTAGTAAAACCTGGTACATCAGTACATATCTCAGGATAAGTCTGTAGCAACTTACAAATATCCTGTCTCTGACTTTTAGAAAGATAACTTAACACTTCGTCTAAATTGCTCAATACACCTGAGTTATCCAACTTAGGATCTAACTAATCCACTTGAATGCTACCTGGCTCTTTGGACTCAGTACATGTAGTAGACAAATCATCGCTCTCCTCTACATGATTTAATACTGTGTCGGCCACAGTTACTGACTGACTAGCATCACAGGAATGGTACATTTTCAGCATATTAATGTGACACAGTCTCTCAGTCTTCCTATGATCAGGTGTGCTAATAATGTAGTTAACATCGTTAACTAAAACTAAAACCAAAACCTGATCTCCAGGAGAAAAACTTCTTGACTTAACCTTCCTGTCATAGTACATTGTCATTTTCTCCTGAGATGTCTTTACTTTAGCTCGAGCTATCTCCCAGGCTTTACTTAACCTGTCACGAAACTGGGAAACTTAATCTAGCAAGTTCCTTTCTCTTTCTTCAATTAAAGTACGCTCTTTCATCAAAGCTAAAGGACCTCTCACCTCATAACCATACACCAACTCAAATGGACTAAAGCCAGTGGGCTCATTAGGAGTATCCCTAGTGGCAAAAAATACAAACAGAATGCTCTTGTTCCAATCTCCGTGGGGGTTCTATACTATAAACTCGAAGAGCATTTTTCATGATTTGGTGATATCCCTCCAAAACACCCTGGAATCTAGAGTGGTAAGCTGTGGATTTAAGTTGCGTAATCCCCAGCTAATACATAACTTTCTGAAATAAGCCTGACATAAAATTTGAGCATTGGTCAGATTGTGTTTCAATAGGTAAACCATACCTGGTGAAAAACTGTAACAGACCATTAACTATCTGTGGAGTAGTTATCTGTTGGATAACTTCATTAAATCTAGTAGCTGTATCCATAATAGCCAAAAGATATTTGTATCCTGACTTAGTTCTAGTTAATGGACCAAGACAATCAAGAAGTAAATAACTTAAAGGTTCACCAAAAGCAGGGTTATAAATTACGGGTGCAGGCCTTACACATGTTGTGGTTTCCCTACCAGATGACAGGTGTGACACGTCTTACAGGAATTAACCACATCCTTGTGAATCCTAGGCCATTAAAAATGACGTGATTTTATCTTCTGTCTTTCTAATGTCTAAATGTCCACGTGTGGGGATCTCACGAGCCATTATAAAAACTTCCTGTCTATAGCTTGGAGGTAAGATAACTTTATTAAAAATTGTCCAATCATCATTACCTAATACATTAGGAGGTCTATACTTTCTCACCAACAGTTCATCCATGTGATAACCTCAGGTAAATCAGCTTTTTCCTCCACAGATAAAGCCAATTTACTTAACTCCCTTAATTTAAGATCTGACTGTTCTTGCTTAACCACGTCAGATCGAGAGAACACAGGACTGACTAACTCCTGACCACCCTCTACACCATCAATATCATGAAAGAAGGTTTCAACCAAATTGACATTACCAGCTGAATATTTAATGATAACAGAAGAATTATCTTCCTTCTCCCTTGCTCTTTTCTGTGAACTAGTAACCACCCAATAGGGAAAACTATCTATAAGAAATTCCTCCTGTAGGTCTTCTGTATTTCTTTACCCAGCAAAAAGGAAATACCTTCCACAGACAAAGGATTAATAGCCCTTACAGTTACTAAACCAATAACCAAATCAGAAGTAAGGGTAACATCCAGTAGTGGAACAGACATAAAATTTCCATCAATACCCTGGATCAAAACATGACTGTTGGCTTTATCAGAATGTGTGGCAATCACATCTGCCAACATTAATGATTGACAAGCCCCAGTATCCGTAAGTATACGAACAGGGGATGTAACTCCATTACTAGCAGCCACACCATCCGACATGAAACCCAAGTATGTCTCTGGAGTGTGAACTACTTCCTTAACTTGTGGTTTAACGATAGGACTACCACTACCTATCTCTACCGGTGACCTCACTGGTGTACAACTGGAGTTAACAAAAGCTACTGACCTTCGCTCCTCCTATCGTAATACGGTCAAGTCTCTGTTAGCCCACTCTAAGGTAATAGTCACTACCTCAAAGGATAGAAAGAATCCTTCTACACACTTCTCATTAAATTTGGACACTAATAGGACGTTTCGAGTCAAATCCAATCCCTGGTGATTAGGACTACAGCTTCATTATCACTACTTCTAACCTGGATCTCCCTCAATTTGAACTAGTGTTCTAGCTCGAACTTTCTCAGCTCCATACCTCCTTCTCTCTGTGTTTCTTGTCTTTCTACCTTTCTTCTCTTTCTTTCTTTTCCTCTATCTTTTTCTAACCTTAACTTCTTTAGCTCGAGCTCCCATTATCGTCCTCTTTCGTCCTTTTCCCTTTTTCGTTCCAATTTTAACATTTCAATTTCCAACCGAAGCTTAGGCGACTCAATATCGCCATCTTGACTCTTAATGGGTAAAGTATTACCTCAGCGCAAGTGTTTGTTGATAGCATCCACCATTTCACTTTTTCTAAGACTCTGGCTTAAGTCTAATTTAAATTTGTCAGCTGTACATTGTACATTCCTCAGGTATAATGACACAATGTAGTGTACAAAAAACTATATAAACAGTTGTACGAAATGTGACTCTCTGTTTGATCCAAAACAAGAACTAATACACCGCTAAGCTAGCTGAAAATTAGCAAAAAAGGTTTTAGTTCCCAGACGAGCTCCCAATACGTAAGCGTGCCACTATCGGAGAGGAAAAATTATAAACAAATGGTTTGTTCAACTGTCAGACGGCGATAGGTCTTACACAAGATCAAACAAAGAAACGCGAAGACACTTGACTAAGTTCAATTCATATATTTTCACAAAATAGACAGACAAATAGTACAACTGACAATAAACTATAAAAAAAATAATACAGATACTGACTCGGTTACCTCAAAAAAATATCACACAATATTTTAAAGACCAGGTTTGTAACACAAGCGACAGCCTTGGAAGTTGGCGTGTAGAGACAATATATACAATTATATAAATACTGTAAGCCTTGAAGGACTTCTCACTAATTGTGCTCTGCTAACACAGCTAATTGCACACTGCTGTACAGCTTGCAATAATACATATAATGCTTTATCTTGTCATGGACAGAATGATTTAATAACATGTTATGGTTAAAAATTTTCAAGTGAGGGCCGAAAAACTAGAGAACGCAAGATTAGCGCTCACATTGCCGTTCTCGTGTTCTAATGCGTGGCCGGAAAACGCGAGTAGCCTACCGTTGTAATGTTTTTATATCTATATTTGTTTCTCCTGTTCACACCTGTTTTAATGTGTTGTAAATAGCGTAATTCCCTAAAATGTCAAACGTTAACTATTATTTACTGTTTTATTGTTCACTTGTAGAGATTGTCTCCCATGTATCTGCTGTCGATAGATGGCGCATGTACCACGTCGCTGGGTCTATAATAAGGCCGTTGCACGTCCTTAGCAAGCAGTTCTTGCAGAGCTCGCTCGGAAAATTCAGTCCCTCCACCTGCACAAGGAAACGAAGGCAAAGCCGTGGATTGTTCACTTCTACAGATTGTCTCCTCTGTATCTGTAATGGTTACTGTAGTCGATATATGTCCCATTTACCACGTGACAGGGCCTATATTAGGTGTAAGAGTACCACTATCGCAAAGGAAAATGATAAACTAAAGACTTGTTCTACTCTCAGACAGCAATTGGCCTTACACAGGATCAAACAAAGAAACACGAAGACGCTTGAATAAGTTCAATACATATATCTGAACAAAATAAACAAATATTACAACTAACAATTATATACAAAACAATACAGATAATTACAAAAATATACATAGTTTCTTACGGATGTTAGCGTCCCAAATTCGGATGGACTATTACAGCTTCCAAGTCAGTCCACGTAAATATAGATTATCCACATTTCTTCGGAATTCTTGAACTGAAGGATGACAAGTCCTGTAATGACGAAAGCAGAGGGCCCGGTACGCCGACGATGGTAGATATCCTACTCCCCAGCAAGGTGCAAGTTGCCTGGGCAGACGGGTTTTCAGTAGCGTCCGTTATGCCGAGCTGGCGATGTATGTTTCACTTCTCGGTCTCACACCGAATAGCGAGTGGCGAAACACAAGCTCACAAAGTGCTACGTACCGAAAAATGGGGCAAAAATGACAAAATCGTCGAAAATCGTGTAAGCCAATATCTCCAAAATCCCACGAAAATCCTTCATTCCAGTGCAGGATATCACGTACACAGAGAGAAAAATGTAGGTCATACAGAAACAGCGCAGAAACAAATAAAGAAAATATAATACAATATTTTAAAGACGGGGTTCGTAAAAAGGCCGTTAAACTTCATCGGCAGGCAGTTCTTGCAGAGCTCGCGCGAAATCACTCCCTCTTCCTGCAGAAGGTTTACATCCTGCAAAAAGTTTTCGGAACTGACACCAACGAAACTGCACCGTATCTGTATACGCTGCTGGCAGTTAACGACAGCCATGCGTACTCGCGTCTTGCAAGTGCCAGTGGCACATGCGTCGAGAACCTGCCGTGCGTACGCATTATCATCCTTGTTGTTTTATTCGTAATAAAAACATGAGAACTGTATTTGGTGTGTTGATCTTCCTCCTTTAATCGTCGGACCCAACTCGTGTATCAAGCCTGCCCTAGCGGATTTGAACTGTTGTCGATCCTAAACTTGGCTCCGTAACACTACATACGTCATGCATCTACCAAAACGCATTGGGTTGGGGTTTTTTTTCTTTTTTTCTGATTAGATCTGCTTAGTGCCAACCGTTCCTAAATCTCATCGTGGAAAGAGTACTGATTGGCAGATTGATTGATTTGGATCTTACGACGTTATTAGTCATTGGTCACTGGTTGATCCGATATGATAGGGTGAGAGCGAGGCTCTAGGTGACGGAACCACACAAAGGCGTCATACAGTCGTATATATTTCGCTACATGAGACACGCATTTTTATAAGTGACTCTGCCTCTCTGTTTGCCTGCCTGTCTGCATGTCATGTGTAAGAAGATGTTCAGCAACAAGGAAGTCAATAAATGTACGGAAATAGAACCGAACTCCGTCCATACCGAGGTCGATGTCATACCGCATCCACGAATAACTATTGCTAAAACATGCATGTCAAATTAGCATTCGACGGACATGCAGACCAACTGCTTGTCGTCAGCTGATAACTGGGCTGTCTTTGATCATGATCACTCCTGAGGGCTTCAAGGTTCATGCTCCATCTAATATCCAACGCAACCAAATCATCTCCTTCAATTTTCTTTTGATGATCAATCTAAAATGTCACGTATTTGTGAGGTGGTCAGTCAAGGAATCTAAATATATCATTTCCCCAGATCTGACCTCCGAGTTTGTATATCGCCATTAAACCCTCCATTCTTCAGGGTGCATCGCACCGTTGCGGCGGGTGTGGAGTGCTGAACAATGAAATTGGGATCCTAACGTTCTTCTAGATCAATTCCAGCTGCTAATCGCCCGGACGCCGTCACTAAGCCTTAAGCAGAAGCGTGTGAAGTACCATAAACTCTACTAGTCCCTTATAACAAATCCTAATCGAGAATAGTATCCATCATTGAACGTAAAAGAAGATCATGGAAAACATTGCTGACGGCTTAACATTGAAAGCCTCCTCTTGTAAGCTTGAGTGGACGGCTTAGATTAAGTACAGTTTCCTCAAAAATCATCGGCTTCTCACAAAAGTTTAATGCGTTACCTGTTGGGCCAGAGGCCAACACCAAGCACACAATAAGTAGATGAGTAGTTTGTACTGTGACTCCATGAACTCTCCTTCAGTGGTGGTTACCAGTACTAACTGATCGACACAGAGAATTCCATAATCAATTGATGTAGGTCAACCTCTTCACAACAACGATGACTTAGAGGTCCATGCAACTCGTACAAGTCGGAGTCTCAAGTTCAAGTTGGAAAACAAATTAAGGTCGGTTATTTTGGTACTCTAAGTGTACGCAATTAGCCCACATCCTGTGACTATACTGGATACAGTTCAAATAATGCGAAATCCCGCTTCACAATGTAAATCTTCTTCAAACTGACATGACTATCTGATGACCTGTAAATCTCACTCTAAAGCGTGATTTCGTCTTACATGAACATTTATTGTGCTCTTCTTGGTGTTCAGCTAAAATGTCATGATGCAAGTATACATTTCCTAGAGGTCCTTTTGTCTTCAAACATCATTTGTTCAAAACAAAGTGCACAGCACACGCATTTTGTCTCCCAACGACATTTATTGAGATGAATGCAACATAGAGTATACATTTTAACGAACTTTGTCGTTCGGCGACATCAGTGTAGAGCATACATCCTAACACAATTTGTCATCCAGTGACATTTGCGGAGAGGAAGGCAATTTGTAGCATACATAGTATCGTATAGTCTCGCAACGTCATTTGCTGAGGTAACAACATTACAGAGCATACATGGCAGCACATTTTATCTTTCAGTGTTATTTGTATAGAGGAAAGCAATGTAGAACATAAATAGGCGTGCATTTTGTCGTGCAACGTCACTTGCTGAGAGGATGACTTTATAGTGCATACGTCGCAGAGCTTTTTTCGTCCGGCAGCATCTGCTGAGAGGAAAGCAATGTAGAGGGTACACCATACATTGGGCGCACTTGACATCGAGTACATTTACTTTGAACGAAGTTTTCCACCTTACACATTTTGTCGCCTTAAAGTTGATGTCAGATAGCTCCGGAGTTGTTCAGGGATAACTACATGCACATACACGGTTCTTTTCCCACATCCAAGGTTGATATGTTAAAGCTACGGGAATTGAGAATCAACATGATGAATGATATCACTTTCAATAATGGACTTCAAGGAAAGCTAGTATCTTTTCGTGTCTTAATTTAGGCAGTACCAAAGCAGCCGCCCAGATTGATGGATTTCTCTTGTCAGTAATAAGGGCCGTGTTACATCAGTAGCTTTCAGATAAATACATCTGGGAAAACAACCGCATATAGAGGTTAACAACCATATAGAGGTGCAATGCTCCTGAAGCTGAGTGAGTCAGCTTCCTGTTATTGCGGGTAATGACGGACGGCAGAGCATAGCGTGGTGTGCAGAGATCTCACGCGAGTTTCCAGAAAACATGTGTGACGGCATCACGTGTACATGATATGAATCATTAGGCCGGTCACATTAGAAATCCATGTGAATAAAATACATTTTAGACATTTTACCGTCTGGGAAATGTGGAGGTATATTTAGCACCCACTTTTCTGTGATGAGCATGGCGTATTGTAAGCATACTTATTACTAGCTAGCCTCGGTCATTTTGTTTTAGTGTTCTTCTACGCCATACCCAAGCCATACTAATAGATCGGTGCTCTTTAACGTGTTCCAATGACAGAAATCCATCCTAACATACCGGTTAATAATTATGGAAACACAGACGGCATCAACGAATATTGTCGGTAAAACACCGGCTCTCCATTCAGGATTTATCGAATTTTTTTATTATAATTCGCTGTCTTTTTTCAATAACCTGCGTTGTTCATTTTTTTTTAAATTGCACTGTAACAGGTTGACACTACTTTTCTGTATTATACAGCAAATTACATGATTGGTTGATACAGAAACCCGAATGTTTGACTAACTGATTGTTCAGTAGTTGAACAATACTTAAATCAATCTTAAGCGGGAAAAATGATAATTAAAGCTGTTGTCCAACAGCGTTACCAGGGTCCACGCTATTACCTATTTACCATTTCTGGTTGTCCGATGTTCACGTGATGGTAGTAAAAAAGAGAAAACAAGGTGATAACATTGAAAAGAAACACGACGGATCTGAACTCGAGACTGTTCGATATCATATACAATGGGCCTAGTGCAAAAGACCAGCAGGAAACAATGCAGATTTGAAAAAATTAACCGCTTCCTTAGAAGCCGTTATCGCTAGACGTAAAACAGTATATAAACTTTCAGTCAGATAGGTTCAGTGGTTTCTGACAAGAAGATTTGCAAATGTTTTTCATAAAGTTCAAAACGGCCACTAAAGCTCGTAACCAGTCAAAAGCCGAAAAGTGTCTGAAGTTTTCTAAGCACTGCAGTATCATGACTGTCAAAATTTTTTTTTATTATCTGTGGCAACTTTGGAGCTCAAAGTGAGCAATCAATAATAATCTACACGATTTCAATAGGTGCCCCGCTAGGAGGGCGTGGCCGCCAATACTTGTGAGATAACCGACGAGGTAAAACGTTCACGTGTAACGATATCTGTTTTTGTGATATTGGACCTCAAAGTGCACAAAGATGGGCTTCCAGTAGAGATCCTGATGGCTTAAATATCTAATCACACTGCGTTAGTAGATGGACATTTATAAGATAAGGTTATCTTCCATCAGCATCGCTGTAAATTGTGCTGGAACTTCCGACAACATTTTAGACGTAAGAGAGAATGGAGAGATCCACCTCTTTTGGGTTGGAGGTAGAAATAGTCGGCTTGGCTTTATAAATTCCATATCCTAAAGTTAGTTTTATTTCCGAATATCTTAACACAGTTTTAAACTTAAACCACTAAAATTTATGTGGCCCATGTCATTTGCATGGAATCAGAAAGTGGCAAAATGTATGCGTCTACACAAGTTATGAAATGCGACTACATGGCCAGTTTTGTCTCCCATTGTATCTTCTCTAGTTTCATTTTAGAAGAAGATCATCATTCCAATCTGCTGTACACGCACACTCGTCTTACTTACGCGGAGAACATCACCGAAATAAATAATTTCTTCTTCCAAGCTGCTCGGCTCTTTAGATCCGCTGTGAGAAAACACTTTTCTCGCTTTTATCCCGAGTTACAAATTAAACATGAAAATGTTGATCTAATTAGACCTAATCACGACACTGACTTCTTCACGAGACTCAAAAACAGGCCATCACAGTTTTCTATAGAATACTAGTCATGCCGCCATTATTTGAAGTCGGTTTCCTTCTAAACATTTAGCCTGTGGAGGAAGGACTTAACAGGATAGCCTCTGGCCGTTGTGCAGTGTGAGACGTAAACAGCATTGTTCGGTAATGTGATAAGCCACCATGCGCTGTAATCCATCGGAACCTCCTGCAGATAAACACGTCGTTAATATGGCTGCCTACGTACGAAGTTTCCGAACATCTCCCGGGGCTGTATTTTAAACCCATATGCAAGATAATCTTTTATATTCAACAGACGTCAGGACCTTGAAGAAATACGGCTAAACTAAATGAGTGAATCAGTTGCATCATTCATGTCCAGACCCTTATCCGCTAATGTTCTGGTCAGATTTGTCCAATAAGTCAGCATGATAAGGCCTTCCCGACAGATGAGATCTTGCTCAGAAATTCTGCATTACTTGTATTAATAGACTTCCATATATATGTCCTATAAATCCTGTATATCTTCCTATAGCCCCATATATTCTGTCGTATATCTAAACATCGATGATTTGTCCGAATAATTGTTCCGTAACAAATCCAAACGAAGCCTTTTTCTGCTACACGACACGTGCTTATCCAGCCTTTCACACTTTACATTGTACAAAGGCCCTCTACTGTTAGACTGGGATAGTAGTTTCTCTAATTTAGCGAGCAAGATTTGTAATTTTACACACTAAAAATTCTCTAAAGCATATCTCTGGCTAGCTGAAATACACCTATCAATGCTCGTAATTTTAGTGACTAAAACGTGTCTCTGGCTGGCTGAAATACCGGAGCTTCTGGATCTAGGCGATCCTTGGAACCAATTTAGCTGCAATAGTAGTTTCACTGATTCAGCCGCCAAGAGTAGTAATTTTAGTCACTGAAAGCCACCTAAAAATCTTTTCGGGATACTACAGAAGTCAGACCTTCCGGGGCACGGGCGACCAGTGAACCCTCATCTATTTCTTGTGGGATACTACCTCCCCTGCCTCTGCCAGAAAAAACAGTTACAAAATTTTCGTCTTCCAAAGGGGACAAATAATTATATTCAGTTTCTCCTATTACAGTTTTAGCCACCTGGAATCGTTTGAAACATGTCTCCCCTTATCTGAAATACCACAGTTCCCAGGCGAATATAGCCTATCGGGCTGAGATAATAGTTTGACTGTTTCAGTTAACCCGAATTATGGAATTTTTGCCTCTAATGGGTTCTTAACCCTCTGTATGTCATTGAAATATGCTCTATACTCGGTGACTAGGTCCCATATTTGTCCTGTATTTTTTATTTGAAATATCACATGTGTATATTTGCTTTGGTGACCAGTGGAAGAACTACATTAACGGGATTCCTGTCCAGTAATGGCCCTAAACAGCTGTCTAAGAACTCCATCACGAGGCCACTTAAATAA